>JANIJH010000223.1:58145432-58165423 GCA_024520975.1 Erythroxylum areolatum | reverse complement strand
TTTGGCTTTTCCTTCCTTCATAAGAGTTGTAGATCATCTTTTTCCCTTTCCAGCGAGGTATGATAGGTCTTGTTCGGAGTTAGGAGTAAAAAGTTATGAGAGTCGGAAGTTGGTAATAGTACTATTCATTTGGTCAAAAATCACTATTCCTTTGGTAAGTAGCTAGAAAGCAACTTTGGACCTTCTAAAGAACCGAGCTAAGTTTTTAAGTATGAAAATGGAGTTAAGATGAATTAAAAAAAAATCTATATCGGGATTTTCGGATTAGAAATTGGATATTCGGTAACGGGTTATAAGAGTTCATAATGAATCATGTGTACGTATTGAGAGAATATGTATAAATAGTTGGGTTCCGAATACGGGATCCAACAATTTTAATATAAGAGCCTTTTAATCATTGAAATAATCTTTATGGAATATTTTGGGAAGTGTTCTAATCATAATTGGATTTCAAAAAATTAGTTTTGATCATTTAAGTTTTTACAATAATATTTTTGGGTTGATTGGTTGACCTATATGAGTTAGGGGTCAATCAATATAGGTTAAAGTTGTTAAATTTATTGAGAGTTTGATATAACATTGGTAAATGCACTAGTTAACTAGTCTATCATATTGGTCGACCAGTATAGGTTATTGGTTAATGCACTAATTGACCAATCTATCATACTGATCAACTAGTATATGTTACTGGTTAACTAGTGTCCATTAGCTAGTAAATCTCGTGCCATAAATGTACAATGGTTTACTAGCACGTGAAATACATTATATATTTTTAAATGTTAATTATATTGAGATGGTCAACCAATGTTGCTACAAAGAATATTTTAGTCGTCTAATATAGTTAAGGGGTTGACTAATATGTAATGGCTAATAAATTTTGTGCATTGAAAGCACATTGGTCAACCAGGGTAGGTTAAACTTATAACATGGTTATTTCTTAATAAATTGGTAAATCATTGTAGATGTGTGTTTAATGAATATCCCTCTAAATGATACATTGGTCAACCTATATGCTTGAGTGGTCAACCAATGTTTCAAACATATTGAATATATACATTCAATGCACAATAATCAATTAATATGCTACATTGTTTGACAAATGTTCTGCAACTAACCATTACAATGACTAGATTTTGGCTCCAATAATTAATAGGGATTCTAAAATTCGATAACTATATGTTTTCTCATTGGTTTTTATATAAAGAAGCATTTGAGTGTCTTTTACACATATTTCTATCTTTGTCTCACATTTATATTAGTGAGCCTCTTTGAAGTTATCAAAGTAATAAAATAAGATATTTTAAATTGTAATCTTTAGTTATAGTACTATATTATTGTACTTGAGAGATTTCAAGTGGTATTAAAGTTCTTCTTTATTATGAAGAAAGATAGTAAAAGGGTTCCTCATTATTGATAAAAGATTATATAAAATTTATTATTCACTTTAAAAGAAGAATTATAATGCAATTAAGAAGAGTTTTGAGAGTGGACCTAGCCAAAGATTATTTGCTAAATCTTTGCAAAATGGTTTGCATTCTCTATTCCCTTTTCTCTTTAAATTATTATTCAATTTTTTGATTGATTTATGTTAAACAATTTCTTTATCCTTATATATATTGATTGTTGTTAAAGTAAATTGATTAGTTAGAAAATTGCATTAAGTTTTATAAACACCCAATTCGTCCCTCCTTTTGGTGATATTAAGTACTAATAGAAATAAAATATAGCCATTATAATAACCAGTAACAAAAGTATTGGTAAACAATGTTGGAATATTAGACGATAGACTTATAAACTTATAGTACATATTATCAAAAGATAATAATTGACTACACTACTATATTGGTTGGCCAATCTATCCAAAACCTTAACATTGGTCGCTTAAATCACCATATTGGAGGACAAATATCTTAAAACAAGTTTTTCAAAGCTTTTCAAGTTCTTTCAAACATCAAATGCATTATGCTAACAAAATTTTGATGTAAAACTATTTTAAAAGTTCTCTAAAAGTATTTTGATATCAATAGGGCTATCTTAAAAACCTTTCCAAAATTTTCTCTTGAATATAACAATATATATGTAATATGATCAAAGTGCAAATGATAATGTAAAGATTAAACCAATAATTTATTAAAAATTTTATAATAACATTATCAAAATAATTATAATGATTTACTTAGATTTTTTTATGTTCATTCCTTCTTGTTATGGTTATTCACTTAAATTTCTTTAAAGCTCTCTTAAGTTGCGTATATGCTTTGTTTCGTTCATTTTCTTTATCCTTTGATTGATTAATTCATTAAATTAGTTCCTTTACTCTTTTCATCCAACGTTATGAGTATTGTTCCATATCGGTTGGAGAATGATACTCAAAATGTTGGTACTATACAGGTTACAGATATCGGGTGGTATCATTTTATATCGACTGGTACTTAAGATTCCAAAAAAAAATAGAAACAAATTGAAAATTTTAAAAGTTAGGGACCCAATTAAAAAAACTAAAACTAAAACCAAATCATCTATTCTCTCCACCACACGCCCGTTGATTCCTCCATTGCTCGTTGTCACAACTCTCCACTATTGCTTATTATTGGGCGCTGCTCTCCATGCATCGCTTGCGCATCCATCGACTCTAGTTAGCTAATCCACTGTGCAAAACCTAGAATCCAAATTCATTTGCATTAGGTTGAACCAACCTGACCCAACCTATGACTCGACCCAACCCGCCCCACATTACTCATTAACTTGGTTGCAAATTTTTTATTTTAGGTGGTTTTTTTGCTCTAGATTGCTATTGCATTGTGTTTTGATTGAGTCTTATATGTATTGTAAATGGTTTATAAACTATGCATTGGGTAACTTGAGCTTGGAGGTTGGAATTAGTTGTATGAGTTATATATAGTTCAATAAAATTTAGGCATCGTGAATTCATGAAGAAATGGGATCAAAATAATATTGTGTATGGATTATGATGAAGAACATTTAGGCATTGTGAATTGCGTATCATTCATGAACATGTCACATCATTTGTTATATTAATAATCATAAAAAAGAGATCAACATTAATTTATTAAATTGTTAATTAATTTATATGAAACATACAATTTACTAATTATTGTTTGTATATAAAAGGTATTTAATATATGATTAATAATTTAAATATAAGATTTAATATATAACTAAATCATTTAATGTATGTAATTAAGTTAAGAAAATTAAATGTTTGCATTTTTTATACTATTTATTGTTTTCATTAGGAAATAATATTACA
Organism: Erythroxylum areolatum; assembly: GCA_024520975.1. Classification (NCBI taxonomy): domain Eukaryota; kingdom Viridiplantae; phylum Streptophyta; class Magnoliopsida; order Malpighiales; family Erythroxylaceae; genus Erythroxylum; species Erythroxylum areolatum. The sequence continues at coordinate 58,162,152 of JANIJH010000223.1, read as the reverse complement.
AATATTAATCTTATCTTATAGGTAGCAAATACACATTCATCGTCTTATCTTATTAATAGTTAAAAACATAGTAGAAAATAGTATGAAATTTAAGAGAGAATACTCATTACTCAACATAACGTGAAATTGTAAGCATTTAAATTATTTTTTATATGTGTTTTATTATAAAGAAAAGTCATTTTTTCAATATGAGTTACCATTAAAAATGTACAATAGAGTTTATCAAGAATCTGGATATGCTTATAATTGAATATTGAATTTTTATAATTATATAATGATATTGTATACAATAATTGTATTTTTTAATATGAATTTATTAATTTAATTTTGACATATGTCTTCATTTATGTTTTTAAATAAATGGAAGGGAGTTCAAATACTCTTGATAATTTAGTCGTTTCATGAAAATTTAATGATCTAGCTTGGGCTCATGCTAAACTGGTTCTTAGAATAAAAATCATACCATTTATGTGCATTGCAATAAGCATTTGAAAGGTGAAATAATCACCATATTAGAGAAGCGTTTAGCTGTGATCAAAGGAAAAGTAGGATCTTGTAAAAAAAGTGAGTAATGGCGTGAAATGATTGAAGACTTTACTTGAAACATATCAACATGAAAAAGATATAAGACAAAGGCTAAACTATGAAATTAGTTATGGAATTTTTTTTTGGTGGTCAGGATGATAGTGGGGATGTTGAAGGTAGTGATATTCCTACCCAATAAGAAGGAAATGTCACACCTGATGTGAGGAAAAAAAGAAGATATGTGATAAGTGCTTGATTGACTGTATATTTACTTCCTAAAGCTTAATGATTAACGTTGTATTGTGCTTAAAAAACTTATTTTGGTTCATATATTAATTTAGGTACAAGTTGGAGGAATAAGAACCAAAATGAGCTGAAAACATATCCTTGGAGTCATCCTATTGATGTTCAATCTTATTTACCTTTGTGGAACTAGAAGGAGATGAATCAGGATGAAGATGGAACAAAGAATAAAGGAAATGAAGTTATTGCAACTTACATGAATGTGTATGGGACCATGTCACTAGAAGCCTGTAGGAGCTCAAAGATAACATTTCAACCACCTCTACAACTTACATGATTATTTGTGGACTTACATGTTTATGTAAGTGAGCAATAGGGTCATGTAAGTTGCTGTGTGGCTTACTGTAAACATATAAGTTCATGATTCTTGCACTTTTTACCCACATAATCACCTACACGCCTATATAGCTAACCATGTATTATGATCACTAATTTTTACTATAAAAGGGCGTTTAAGACGCCAAAGGAGGCATAAAGAGTTTAAAAACAAAAAAGGAATGTGGATTCCTTACCCTTTAGAGAGCTATGAGGAGCTAAACTTCATCCTTACGATTCAAAGGGCCTATTAAGGTTGGCAAACATGTTTGGGCATTTTTTAATCTATTAGTGTTGTTCTCACTTTCTTTTTGTAATTGATTATATTATTCTATGATTAATGGTTTGGGATTTATTTATGAATGATTTAGATATCTCAAATAGATTATTTATGTATAAACCTATTGCCAAAATCTAGATTGTAATACGTAATTGTTGTAACTTTGATTCACTTGTGGTAAACTAATGATCGTGCATCATTAGAAATAACATAACATAGGTTAAATGACTTGAGCTTGTGTAGTTTTTACTTATATTAAACTACTTTTCTTATTTTGTTTTGCAATTATTACACTAATTCTAGATAGCATATTTTAGGGTGCCTAATAGCTAGACCTAATTAATGGTTTTTTTAATTAGATACAATGTAAGGGAAAACTGTAATTAACAGAACATGTTTTTAATCTACAGTTAATAGTTTCAAGGAGAGGTTTGAGAACAACATAATGATTGATTATGCACATTCACGTGAAGGTTGACATTGAACCATGAATTGGATTCAAAACTCATCAGTTAATTTTACTAATGTTATACTGTTTGATTTGATTTACATTATTTTTTAAATTTTATTCAACCAAAACTTCATTAATCTTGAACACTAGTTTATTCATTACAAAAGTTAAACACTCACTAAAGTTAAACACTCACTCTCTCTGGATCTGATCCTTACTCACCATTATTATAAATTTAGTTGTACAGAGTTAGGTTTTATTTTCTAATGTGTTCGACAGACATTAAGAATTTGACGATATAACTTTGGCTCATACTAGATTGGTTCTTGGAATGAAGAACTATACCATTTGTGTGTATGACAACAAGCATTTAAAAGGTGAGGGAATGTTCAAATTAATAAAGCATTTAGCTAAAATCAAAGGTAAAGTAGACCCTTGTAGGAAAAGTGAGTCATGACGTGAAATGACAAATAAAGGCTTTACTTGAAGAGTATTATTATGAAAAAGATAAAATATAAAGGCTAAACCACGAAATTGGTTGTAAAAGTTCTTTTTTCGAAATTGGTTGTAGAAGTTCTTTTTCTGATGGTCAGGATGATAGTGGAGATGTTGAACGTGGTGGTATTCCTAACCAATAAGAAGGGAATGTTACACCTGATGTGAGGAAAAAAAAGAAGACATATGTTTAATTTCTTTCACCACAAACAACTCATAGAGCTTAACCCTCAATGTTTAATGCCTTATAATCTAAAGAAGTGGCTCAGAGTATGAACATGGAAATGACTAGATGGTGGTATAATTCAGGTGTATCATTCAATATCACTCAGTCTTATTATTAGCAACCTATGGTGGATGCCATTGGCTCTTACGATCTAAGATATAAGGATCCTTCAATTGATGACTATAAAGGTAAACTTCTGATAAGCTTTGTTTATAAAATAAATAGTTATTTGGAAGAAAGAAGAATGACTTGAGTAACTTATGGATGTCCAATTATATGCAATGGCTAGACAAATACAAGATATGAACCTATTATCAATATTTTAGTGTATTATGCTAAGGGGATAATGTTTTTGGAGTATATTGATGCATCTAGACTTATTAAAAATATTTATACTTTGTTTAAAATATTTGATGAAGTTATGAATGAAGTTGGGTCAGAAAATATTGTTCAATTCATTACTGACAATGATTTTGCTTATAGAGCAGTTGGGAAGAGATTGCAAAGTGTTGAGCAAGATTTGCCTAATGTACAACCCTCAATATCTATAGGTATATAGATCATAAACTTGTAACAATTGAGGTATTGGTCCCACGAGGAATTAGCTAAAATTAAATGAACCTAACTTTATCTAAGGTTTAAAAATGTGATTTAAACGAAAACAAAAATAATCATAAAATTAAGCAATCAAATATGAGTTAAGTGGAAATAAAATTCAAAAATTAACACAATCAAATCAAGTTGAGCACTTAACCACTTAACAATTAAGTGTCACAATAAAACAAGAATGACCAATTATGAAAGTATAGGATTCATTTTATCGTCATTTTGCTACCTTAATTATTTTTATTCAATTTGTATTGATCCTAGATTTTGGAAATGTTTATTACTCTCTCTCAAGACCTAATTATTTAACCCCAATTAAAAATCCCTAATTGGTTTCAAAATTCCAAATTTTCAATCTCTCGATTAATTTTGTCGAAGTATAGGCAAACATAAATATAATAACACCCAAAACATTTCATTGAAATAAAAAATAATCAAGTCATAAAATGAGTCAAGAACATATCCTAATATGAAATGAGAAAATCATCAACATATACAACATTCTCAATCTCAATTCATACATCAAGATAAAGGAAATCAACAAAAGAAAGAGAGAAAAACTTGATTGGACTGGTCTGGAGTTAGCTGGATAGCTGCTGCTCCTCTTTCTCTCTTCTTGCTCTTCCTTGCTTCTTTCTCAATTTGGTAAGATGGAGGCTTCCCTTTTTGGAGTCTTTTTGTTCCTTTATATCTTAGGGTTAATTTAGGGTTACCTAGGACATTTTTTCCTAAAAATACCCTCCAAACATTAAAACAAATGGAGAATCTCGTGTCTATCACGACGGTGAAAGGGGTGTCATGATCATGACCAAGGATAAAACTCCTCTATCACGACCTCAACACTCTAGTCACGATCTTGACATTAGGAAGGAGTCTTTTGTCATGACCATAACACTCATGTCACGATCGTGACCCTACCTTTTAGCCCAAGCATACTCTAAACACTTATGTCACAATCGTGACCCTGCCTTTTAGCCTAAGCATACTCTTTCAATCTTCATTTATCTGGGTTCATTAACTAACAAATGCATCAAAACACCTCAAGAACATAAGATTAAGGTTAGGCATCATGCCCTATACCACATAACACTTAAAAGCATAAACAAACAATCACATTAACATAATTATAAGCCTAAATATGCAATAATAATCTAATCAACACCTATAAACCCACTAAAACACCTTCTAAAACATAATATAGACTATTACTATCATAAAGCATATGTAATTGTTTTTTTATTGGACTCCTTGAGCTATAGATTGCATTGATCTAATGTTAGAAAAAATAAGAGATTTTAGATCTTTTTTATCATTGATGAGACCATGTAGAAAGCAAATAAATTGACCAAGTTTATATATAACCATGCATGGGTCCTAAATTTGATGAAGAGGGATTTCACTAACGGTAGGAATTTTGTATCATCCTGCTACACTAAGGTTTGCAACTAATTGCTTATCACTTCAGTATTTTATTCTAATAAAGAATGAATTAAGGCAAATGTTTATAAGTGATAAGTGAGTCACATCATGATATGTTAGTTCTAATGATGGAGTTGAGATTTATATAATTATACTTGAACACCATAAATTTTGGTCCCACTATTAATCTATAATCCGAGTTTGTGAGCATTTAGTGAAAGTATTTCATCTAACTGATAGTAATGAGAAAACAACAATAAGTTATTTTTATGATGGCATGGAGAGGGCGAAGGAAGCAATCAAGACCACCTTAAAAAATAAGCCTTCGTTGTACACACCTTATCTTGTAGTCATTAATGAGAGATGAGAAAGACAACTTTATTTTTCGTTGTTTATTGTTGGAAAGTTGAAGTTAATAGGAGAATATTATTAATTATTACAACAATTGTTGCCCATGAGAAGATGCAAGATCTTCTCAGCTCACAAATGGAGGTTTATAAGGATACTTTTAATATTTTTGGGGTGCCCATTGCTATTTTTAAAAAAGACAAGCTTAATCAAAGTATTTTTTTTTACCTTTGTTACTTGTTACAAATTAATTATCATTTTTTTATAATATTACTTTTGTTTTTTTATAGTTACTAGGTGGGACCAATTCAAGAGTAGTGTTCCAGAATTACAAAGATATATTACTCGAAATCTGAGTCAATGCATAAGTGCAACAGGATGAGAAAGGAATTGAAATACATTTGAATTCATCCATTCAAAGAAAAGGAATATATTGGAACATAAAAGATTGAACGACCTGATCTTTATTCGATACAACTTAACACTTGGGGAAAGTTATGTTATTATCATTGTTAAGTTTAATATAATTTCTTAATGATCTTTTAATAGATTGGGTTTCTGAGGAACCGAGTTTGATGGATGAAAGTGACTTGGAAGATATCTTAGATGGAAAAGTATTGACATGTTATTTGATGCGATGAATTTAAATGGTAGTAATAATGAAGCTCCTCTCAATGATGATAATTTTGTACCAAATGAGAATTGAAGTCAATGCGATTTGAGTAGATATTCGATTTAATGAAGTTATAGGTTTTTATTTCTCCTCTCATTTTAATTTCACTTATGTTTGATGTATATATTAAATTCTATATATGTAGTATAGATGTAATTGTAAATGTTTTGTTTTAGGTTTCACTTCTAATTAGTTGTTTCCTCAATACGAACTCTTGTCATAAATTGTAATAATTAGAGAGTTATGAATATTTAATATTCTTTTTATTTGATGTTTCTATGTAATATTATTTATTATAGGATAAAATTGTAACATTTTAAGTAATTTATGTTATCCTTAATTTTATATTTGTATGATCTTTTTTATATTAATTATGGTTTTTATTTGTATGTCAAATATGTGAAAGTAATATTAATAGCAATTAATAGATTGTTGTTATTTCAAATTTCTATTATTATATTTTAATACATAGATAATGTAAAATTATAAAATATGTGTCACAATATATTTAAGGACTATTTTGTAGTTTTAAAAAAATTTATTTACTATTTTATAAATTTAAAAAATTACCTAAAATCGTACTTGATATTAACTTGTACCGGTTATAGTATCGTATCATAACTAAATCTGATACTGATATCAGTACGACAGTACAATATTCATAACATTGTTTTCAACTTCATATTGTACTTGATCTTTTAAAAGTTAACTTATTAATATCATCAAGGATAAAAAGCATTAGTGGTAATATTTGTTATCATCAAAATCATGAGTTGGAAATTCATTTGGTCCAACAATATTAATTTATTTTATTTTATTTCATTAATTATCAATAATATATTTAAGATTTTAATATAATAGTAAATCAAGTATTTCATTAAATTTTTAGTTATTATTTAACAACATTATAAAATAAAATAATCAATTTCTTATTTATATTTGTAATTAACTTCATTAAATTTTGAATTAATAAATGAAATAATAAAATTTATTTATTATTATATATAATATTAACTTATTTTATTAATATTTATAATAAATAAATGCTTTTATAATTTATATATATACAATAATTTTAATAAATAAGATGATCATTTTTATGTTATTTATAATTTATTGTTACGTAAGTAATTAATAACAATATGATTTGTAATAAAATCTAAGAAATTAATCATCTTAGTATTATTATATAATAAATAAATATGTAATTTATTATGTAAAACTAATAATTTTATTATTTCATTAATAATATAATAGGAATTTATATAATTGTAAAATGAATATTAATAAAGTTTTTTATAAAAGCGAACTATAAGTAAAAATAATAAATTATCATATTTTTATTGATATTTTCATAAACATAAAAATTCAGTGAACACTATTATTTATCATTATGTTAAAATTGATTAATATATGTTAAATTATTAATATTTTATTGATTATTAATAAACGAATTTACACATATTATAAATTATTTCCACTACTTCTTATGAATAAGGAGATGAAAATATAATAAATCAATTAAATTAATAAAAATTTTACAATATTATTCATTAAAGCAATCGCAGTCAAATTAACAATTTATTATTATTATAATAAAGTAATAAATTTAATAACATAAATTTATTTATTTATTTAACATATATTATCTTTGTTGTTTATCTTCCCAATTATCCTTTTGATGTTACTACGTACGCTGAGTACATGTATTAAAAAAATGTAAAGTACATAAAGTCTTAGTAGATGTATCTTATCTAAGAAAAACGCGGTGGTGGGCAATTGCAGCCTTCTGCTCAGGCCACGTGCGGTGGCAGATGTCAGATGATGGCCCGCGGACAAATTTGCACAAATTGGTCCAATCAAATTCCAGGGAAGCATTATTATTATCTCCTTCAGATGCTCCACCTCCCACACTCAGTAGTCAACGGCTTTCCAATGCTCTTTGTGGTGGCCACACGGTCAATCTTTGTGGGTACAGAACAGTTTTAGTTAGGAAAAGGAGCAGTTTTAGTTAGGAAAAGGGGCACAAACATTGTTGCTTGTAATAAGTTTCAGATTTCTGGTTGATGGACGACGTGACCGAATGCTATTGGCTACATATTCTCCAATTTTCACATTTGCTCTTCGCTATGTATCTTAAATTCTTTATTTCTTGGTGTTGGGAGAAGCTAATAGAAACATATAATTCTTTTATTTGTTAAGAAAGATTTAGTTAAGTCTCTTAAAAAGTAATTCTAATAATAAGAGAGTTCATAAAAATTCTTAAGTGATTGAGATTATAAATTTTGTTAAGATTCATAAATATTAAAATTTATGACCAATTATTAAAGACGAAATCAGTGATTAAAAAATTCAACAGTTCAACCGATACAATCGTAAAAATTTTACACCGTCTAATTTTTTAGTTCAGTTTTTAACGTTATGATTCGATTTACTTTAATAACTCTTGTTATTAAAAATTAATAAATTTATTGATTGATTGGTCAATTTTTATTAATTAATAAGTTCTTACAAATTAAAATAAATCTATTAATTTTAATTTAACAATTTTTAATTAAACTTTAAATTATTTGATAATTAAGAACAATATTTTTCAATCATATTTTAAATTATTTAATTTTATTCAATATTTAGCCAATTTTATTATAGTTTAATATCAGTTCAACATTTTTAAACCTTAAATATTTTGTCAGTTCGTTTTTTAAAACATTAGATAAAACTTATATTTTAACTTAGAATTATGTATCATATGGTGTTAGAAAAACATTCCAAGAATATTAAGTATTAATAGAAAGATTATTTATTGAGTTAAAACGGGATTTTATAATAATAATAATAGTAGAAATTTTATAATAATAATAATAATAATAATAATAATAATAATAATAATAATAATAATAATAAGTAGAAATTTTATAATAATAATTAATAATAATAATAATAATAATAATAATAATAATAAGTTTAAGTTTAAGTTTAAGTTTAAGTTTAAGTTTATTAGAAATCTCAATCAAACAGGTTTTTATTTTCAGTTTTTATGCTACAAATCTCAACCAAACAGGTTTTCATTTTTTAAAACAAAAAATTAGAAATCAAAAATAAGAAACAAAAATTAAAAACAACAACAAAAAATAGAAGTGTAATCAAACGTACCCTTAGTACCCTTAGTGTTACACATGACACTCTATTTTGCAAAAGGAATATGTCAAGGCGAAATCATCTAATGCTCTTAACTTGTTATGTTCAAAAGTACACTAGCACGAAAAGTGCATGTATTAATTAATTATTGAGAAGCAAATCTTACGTTATTGTTGAGATAATGAGAGGTCAACATTAAATAGTATTATGGAGTTTGGTGACACGTCCACACGGTTTTCGGCAGAAATTAGGAAGAACAGAAAAAGTAACGAGAAACGACCACCACGAGGAGGAACCAACATCTGTCCCAGATATTTCGTAATGGAACTGCCACATGGCATCAGAATCTGCACGATTGGTGTTCCTCGCTCGAAATCGGATTGGCTTATAATCTCTCTCACCCTCCCCACCATGCAGAATTGTGAGTTACGAAAGCACTGGCTTTTTCTTCCTGTTCCTACGGCTTTACTGTTCTGAAACAAGAACACCAACTTTCTTTAATTGTTTGTTCTTCAACACTTTCTGGGTTTTGAAGAGTTATTTACTTCAGTATCGTTTTGATTTGAACCAGTAAAGAGAGCTGTGGAGTGAGATTTGTGGTTGTCACCGGGAAGTGGGTTGGAAATGGCGTCTTCTATATTGTTCTGCGATTTGATCAATCCTTCAAGATCGTGTTTCTCGAGAAACCATTTCCCAATTCCTTCGTTTACTGGCCACCCAGTTGAGTTCTCGCCTTGTTCTCAGCTTAGCTACCAACTAAAAAGCAAGACAAGTAACCAAAGCAAGAAATGGACGCAAGTTAAAGCAGTAGTGATAGAGGCACCCACTGTGAGTGAACCAAATAGGAAACACTCATCAGAGAAGAGGAAGTTAAAGATTCTTGTCGCTGGAGGTGGAATTGGAGGGCTGGTTTTCGCACTGGCTGCGAAGAGGAAGGGATTTGAGGTGTTGGTTTTCGAGAAGGACATGAGTGCAATAAGAGGAGAGGGACAATACAGAGGGCCAATTCAGATACAGAGTAATGCTTTAGCCGCTTTGGAGGCTATTGATTTCGATGTAGCCGAAGAAGTTATGAAAGCTGGATGTATCACTGGTGATAGGATTAATGGACTTGTGGATGGGATTTCTGGTACTTGGTATGTTATGTTTCTCTCGACTTGTCTCATTTTCAATTTTTTCTTTGTTTTTCATTATTTCTGCAAACTCTGTGGTGTTTTTCGGTTTGCCAAAACACTTGCGGTGAGAGTGTAATTTTATTAGTGAAACGCTGTAGTCGTAACTTGAAGAATTACTTTAGTATAATTTGTTATTTATTGTAGTTTTAATGTAACCCAATTCCTCTTCGTTGTTGACTATTTCCTTTTTTACAAATGTTTAAATATGACAATGGAGAGTTCGATGTGTCCACTATTTTCATTAAACGGAGTGGACTTTGCAATATCAACAAAAGATTTTCAGAATAGAAAATTGTTATGGTTGTCGGCCTTTTCTGAAGACGTTGTTGGTTTTCAGTCGATTTAAATGATACTAGTTGGTATCAGGTACGTCAAGTTTGATACCTTCACTCCTGCAGCGGAACGTGGGCTTCCAGTCACAAGAGTTATTAGCAGAATGACTTTGCAACGAATATTAGCTGAGGCAGTAGGAGAAGATATTATTTTGAATGGAAGCAATGTTGTTAGTTTCAAAGATGATGGAAATCAGGTAACTTTGAGGTTTTGAGTTCATGTTCTGGGCATATTCTTCCCCCATGGATTGCATTCAATTGGTAGTTCTATTATGTGTTTATCTGACTTTCTGATATAATCGTTTAATCAATTTGTTAGATTCTAGTAGCTTTTCTGTATCTATAACTCTGTTACTTTTGCAATCTATGTATCAGGTTACTGTGACACTTGAGAATGGACAAAGGTATACAGGTGATCTCCTTGTTGGTGCTGACGGAATATGGTCTAAGGTTACCATCGCCACTTATTTAGTCATTGAATGATATCAATTAGTTTATCAACACATATAAAACAAATATTGCAATGTTCTTCCACTCACGGCAGTCTCTGTTGCTTTACTGATAAACTCCAATAATATAATCTTGTCAAATAAATTTTGTAGGTGAGAAAGAACTTGTTTGGATCTAAGGAAGCTGTTTACTCTGATTATACTTGTTATACCGGCATAGCAGATTTTGTGCCCGTCGATATTGAGACTGTAGGGTATGTTTCATTTCCTGTCTTTGAAGGTTTCTTTTGATGACAACTCTTATTCAATTTGTTTGATTTCTTCATGTTGTTTGAGTAATTAACATCAAGAGCATATTACTTTGAAACTTCTCTTATTCAGGTATCGAGTGTTTTTGGGTCACAAACAATACTTCGTCTCATCAGATGTGGGTGCTGGAAAGATGCAGTGGTACGCTTTTCACAAGGAACCACCTGGTGGCGCCGATGGCCCCTCTGGTAAATACTCAAAACTTTCCCTTGAAAGTTCTTTTATTGAAGAACATTATGGTCTAGGAAAGGATCTATCCACATGCTAAATTTCGTGTTTTCTACTAAAATTTGGAACTTAAAACAAGAATATAATTGATCCAAGTAGTTTTTGTTATAATTCCTCCCGTATGAATCAGTTTTGTATTTGTTATTACAAACAATCAAACGAGAAGTCTTTCACTGATAAAACATAGGACATGTGATTGCTGCATTTGGATGTATTTTATATTTTTTTCCTAAATCTTGCGGGATTTGAAGATCTAGATGTACAAGAGTTGAAATCAAGATTTGGCCATAAGCAAACTCCACATCTTTTAGAGGGAGATGATTTATATATAGTGGCAATGGCTTAGTTTATGATGTCACAAATTCTTGACTTACTATGCAGGGAAGAAGGAAAGGCTACTGAAAATATTTGAAGGATGGTGTGACAATGTGATGGATTTGATAAATGCAACTAATGAAGATGTCATTCTTCGACGTGATATATATGACCGAACACCTACCTTAACATGGGGAAAGGGTCGTGTGACCTTGCTTGGAGATTCTATCCATGCCATGCAACCTAATATGGGTCAAGGGGGTTGTATGGCCATTGAGGTACATAAATTGAAGCATACTCTTCTATGACATTAGAATTTCAATGGAGTTAAGAACTATTTGTTATTAGTTTTAAAAGTATCAGAGTTTGCAATGAAATGGATGGAGATTCTCAGAAGAACTATGTCCTGTAAAAACATGAAGGGTGTCTATAGATCCAGAAGATTTAATTAAAACCTGATGAACCATTTGTTTAATTGTTACAGGATAGTTATCAACTTGCACTGGAGCTTGACAAAGCATGGGAACAAAGTATCAAATCAGGAACTCCCATTGATGTTGTTTCTTCATTAAAGAGGTAATGACCATGCACCTCTTTCAGAATTCAGGAGCTATTAGGAAAAGAAACTGGGCTTAATGAAGTTTTTGGACATTCCCATAGTTGTGCTTTTTGTTGAGATTACGCGGGGAAATCGCCTATAAGGCCAAAAGACCTGTGAAATCATTTGCTTAAGGCGATCCCTTTTGAGACAAATTGACATTGGAGAAAACTCTAATGCTAAAGCGAAATGTTCAGTGTCATGTCTATGATTGAGGGGGAAAAGTCTGTAGAGTACTACCATAAATTTCTCCTTTTATCAAATATGCCATCTATGAAAACCATGTTCTTTAGCCATTAGATGTACAACTGCAAAGAATTTATACACAATATTTGAATACAAGCAATTCACACTTTCTATGGTTTTATGCATCAAATTTGGGAAATTCCTCTATCTTAATTGACTCATTTATCCATTTGATTTTGCATAGCTACGAAAGAGCTAGAAGGCTTCGTGTTGCTGCTATCCATGGCATGGCAAGAATGGCTGCAATAATGGCTTCTACTTATAAGGCTTATCTGGGTGTGGGACTTGGTCCATTATCTGTAGGTATCTTTGTTGATTGCTGTTGTTAAATTGTATTCACTGGGGGAAAAAAAAGTGTAATAGATAATTTTGGTGCTAAATTCTGATTGCTATTTGGCCTGCTTTCTCAGTTCTTGACAAAGTTTCGGATACCACATCCAGGAAGAGTCGGTGGGAGATTTTTTATTGACATAGCAATGCCTTTGATGCTCAGTTGGGTCCTAGGTGGTAATAGGTTTGATCTCTGTACCCTGTTTTCACTGAATAATTATTCTTCCTCTTTCAAACTCTTGGTCCTTTATCTACTGGGTTATTATGATCTATGGCATGAAAGCTAGTTGTGGTTGATAGGAAGTGAAGCAAAAACAATGGATGGGTGGGGACTAAGTCTGCCCATGCACACCTATGGAATCCAATTAAAATATTCTTTTCAGGCATATTGAGAACTATCCTTAACGCTATTTAAATCAAAAAATGTTTCCTTGTATTGTAGCTCAAAACTGGAAGGGAGATATCCAAGTTGCAGACTTTCAGACAAGGTATTTTTTTCAATCAAGTTTCTGAATTTTAGCAAGTGTAATTTAGGTATTCTTTAGAATCCTTATCCTTCTGATTATGAAATGAATTGTTAATGATTTCTTTAGGCAAATGACCAGTTAAGGACATGGTTTGAAGACGATGATGCTCTAGAGCGTGCTCTTAATGGAGAGTATGTACTAAATTCCTTGTGAATATCATCTCCGCTACATTTAACATTGTTGGTCAAGTCAAGTCACCTTCCTTTCTCTAACCTGCCTCATTGTTTGTTAGGTGGTTTTTAGTAAGATCTAGAGACGAGGCTGATGCTGATGCTTCACGCATACATTTGAGTAGGGATGAGAACAAAACCTGCATAATTGGGTATGACTCCGATTTTGATCATACTTTAGGAGAAACAGTGAGAGTTATTGAACTAAGTTGTCCTCCTCCTAATACCTCCTTATCATACTTGTTCTAATGTGTTCTTTAATTGAAGGAGTGTACCACATGAGGATCCTCAAGGATTGTCAATCGTAGTACCTTCACCTAAGGTAACTTAATTTAGGAACTAGTCTCATATTTCACCCTCTTTAATTGCGGTGAAATGTGTTCTTAGATTATAGTGAGAATCATCATGGTAAGACTTCTTTTTGTCAAGATCAGGTTTCCAGAACTCATGCTCAAATCAGTTATAAAGACGGTTCATTTTACCTTACGGATTTACGGAGTGAACACGGTACCTTTATAACAGAGTAAGTACTTGAGCAGATTGCATCTCCATCACAAATTATGAAGGATATTTCACCGTCTAATATTAACAATTTCCTTGCATCGGCAGTAATGAGGGAAGGCGACACAGGCTGCCACCCAACTTTCCTTCCCGATTTCATCCATCAGATGTGATCGAGTTTGGTTCTGATAAGGTGATAAAACAATCCTTGCATCAAGTGATTTGAGTTGCATAAGTAATCTATTGTATAACACCGCCATACATGTTCCACGGATACTTCGCTAGTAAAAGGCTCTCAGTTGTTTCTAGTGTCAGTGCTACAATAATAAACTATTAAACCTATCATGCGCAGGCATCTTTTCTCGTTAAGGTACTAAGATCTCCTCCTGAATTTGTGGAGAAGAAAGAAAAAGTTGGTGAAATGCTTGAAGCGGTATGAAAATATCTGCAACTTCATAATTCGGAAGTGTATAGGAATTTGGTACAGCATTTACTTGGAGCAGCAAGGGACGTTTGAGTCTGCCGCAATTTTTTAGAGCTCAGGAAATGAAGTCCAGAATATTATACAACAGAAAACATGTAAAATCGACTCTTCGTTACGAAGGTGATTGCAATCTGGAAAATGTAATATCAAGCTTTCTTAACATTGAACATAATATGGTATACAGATTGCTTAGGAAAGGGCTAGAAAGTAATGATATCCAGGTGAAGCACTATTCATAATTCATAGGCATCTGCATTACTATTTCTACCGGCTACGCGTCTGTTTAAAATTTAACCACTTATAAGTACACATCAAAGATGGTCTTCTGCAGGCTTAGACCATACGATAATGGCGGCTCAAACTGGTGTTATGTTTTAGTTCAAGAAAATGAGATATCTTACCATCATCGACTATACTTGAATGGATCTTGATAAGGTCAACCAGTTCAATTCTTTGATTAGAATTCTGCTTCCGTTTTAAGTTGTAAGAAATAATAGACACCGAAAAAATCACGTATCGAAGATGAGGAATAGAAGAGATTCGAGAGAATTCAGAGAGAAGAAAAATACACAGAAAAGAGAAAGAAGATAATCAAATCTCATTCGGTTATTACATTCTATATATCCGTTACAACGCAGCTTATATATAGCTAGTGTACAGTATTGTAGTTTAGGTCGTATGCTAACAATAGTGGACCTTATTAAAAAAAACGCAGTGTTTCATAATAAAATCTAACGACTAATGGTGTCACCGTCTTCTTCTTCGTTTGTCACTGTAACAATCCCCTTTTTCATAACATCCTTGTCCACCAAATTAACTTCCGGAAAGCGTTTTTGAAGGTCAAAGAGATACTCCCATGTCGCCCAGGTATCATCACCATCCAGTGTCGGCCCTGGGCAGGGGCCAACAGGGCACCTACCCAGAGCCCACCATGAGAAGGGCCCCCCAAACTTTTGACTGCCACCTGCACATCACTTCCAGACAAATGCCTTGATAGTTGATAGTATGGTTACTGCATATCACAAATCCTCTCCTGTCCTGCGCTTTTGCCTATTCCAAGGCAAAATGAGAAAGCCTCTCTAAGGCTTAAACGTTATGTAGGCCGCGGTTGCAAGTAGTATAATAAATGATTTTAATGTTAGTGCAGTTGATCTTTCGAAGAATTAAAATTTAAACGTTAGTTGAGGGTAAGTTCCAAGAGTGATTTAACGTAATAACGTTATAAGTTAATGTTACGGATGGTGGATCTTGTGGTTAAGTTAACATGTCATGCTTATAAATAGTCTTGTTGAAATATTTAAGTATACTTTTATTTTCTAATTTTTTTATTTTTATCAATATATGTATTTAAAGTACTTCAACTCAAATATTAGCAGTAAAAAAATTTACGATTCTGTCTTCTAAGTTCTGAGTATAATTTAAAGATAAAGTTTATAATTTTTAATGTATTTTTGCTCTTTGTTTTTTATTTTTAATATTAAATATTAAATTTTGCTATTTATTTTTTTCTCTACCACAAATATAATATCATTTATATATCTTTGTGATATTGTGAAGCTGTTGGAGTTTGGTTGTGCCTGCATACTTCTTCCAGTTTTATACAGATATTTTTGTTCTTTTTCTAATCCAACTGTGTTATAATTGGTTTATATTATGTTGCTTAAAAAGTATTTGTCTGGAAGTGAAAAAAGGAAAAGAAAAAAAAGAAAAAAGAAAACAAGTAGCATAGTTGATAGAATCCCAAAAATGAGCAATTAATAAATTTATTAAAAGAGTAAGCTCCTCTAGTGAGAGTCCTAAGGAAATAGGTGAAAGTAGTTTTGAACAACATAAAGAGAACTTAAGTGATGAGATTCATATTCACGAGGAGATTAGAAATCTGAGTGAGAATGATCATGTACCAAATGCATCCACTTCAAAAAATTTAAAGGTAGATGAGCAAGTAAGCCCTAAATTAGACATTTATAATCCTAAAAATTTGGATAATCTTGATAATAAAGCAAGAGATATTTTAGTTGAAAAAGGGCCTGCAAAATAGTTTAATCTTATGTTTCCTTTAGACAATACCTCTCATTATTTTTTATATTCTTATTATTATAGAAATTTGAGTGATGGAGAGATTAGCGAAAGAAAATGGTTTAGCTATGTTATGTATTGAGAAGGATATATTGGACAATATTGATCTTGATAATATTATTAATGATTTTACATATAGAAATGCACGAAGAATTGTTTTTCATAAATCATGATCTTTAGTGTATTTGTTAGTGTTATGAT
>JANIJH010000223.1:58121786-58143969 GCA_024520975.1 Erythroxylum areolatum | reverse complement strand
TAAAGTTGTTATCTACCTAATTTAAGTCTAGTTGGTTTGTTGAGTAAACTCAAGGTCAACTATATTTGAATGGGATCTTAGCCCACTAGAGAGATTAGAATAATCTTTCCGAAAAGTAGTAAGAGTTATTATTTCGAATAAAATAGTTGGAGTAACCAAATGCATGATTAAAGTCTTAATCTTATTTGGCAGTCATGGCATATAATTGATTACTTGTTTTTCCCTTACACTTATATTTGTTCTTAGAGAAATTTACCTTATTTAGTATAGTTGATACTAAGTTAGTGAACCCAAGTTCTTGGACATAAGTTATGTTTAAGAAGGGTTTTTAAAAGTTGGATAGAAAATTGTTTGTCCATTATGTTATTGTGCTATAATCACTGTTAAAGATTCGGAGACAAAGTTTTAGAGATATGTCAAAATCATATAAATGACAAAATGTATTGACATTTTGAGTTGACTAATGGCTCGTAAACTTTGACGACTACAAGTAAGATGTATGTCAACACCATGATAGCAAAACGCAAGGAGTTACATGGAATAGAGCTAAAAGGTATAGTACCTTGATCAAATTATGTCACTTAATTTAGCCTATTAAAAGTTTAAACATGGACGTCAATTAATGGCTTTATTATAGTATGACAATTGTTGTTATAAGAAGAAAATGATTGCATTTTTTTCCTTGTATATATCTGGTATGATAGAGATCATATGTATTTCTAATTCATGCCTATGAGTATTTGATACTGAATTTAGATTCAACATTATTGTAATGTTCAATATATGTTTAGAAATAGATTGTTAAGTCAAAGTAGTTAATCCAAGTTTATACAAATAGTTTGTATATGTATTGGATCAAAGGAGACGTATGCTTAACATAAATGGCAAGCATTAAAATAATTAGATAACCGAGACAATCCTTTTATGCAGTGCCGGCCCTGGGCAGGGGCCAATAGGGCACCTGCCCAGGGCCCACCGTGAGAAGGGGGCCCCAAAATTTTGACTCCCACCTGCACATCACTTCCAGACAAATGCCTTGATAGTTGATAGTATGGTTACTGTATATCATAAATCCTCTCCTGTCCTGCGCTATTGCCTATTCTAAGCCAAAATGAGAAAGCCTCTCTAAGGCTTAAACATTATGTAAGCCGCAGCTGCAGGTAGTATAATAAATGATTTTAATTTTAGTGTAGTTGATGATTCGAAGAATTAAAATTTAAACGTTAGTTGAGGGTAAGTTCCAAGAGTGATTTAATGTAATAACGTACTAATGTTATAAGTTAACGTTACGGACGGTGGATCTTGTGGATGTTTCTAAATTTTTAATGTATTTTTGCTCTTTGTTTTTTATTTTTAATATTAGATATTAAATTTTGCTATTTATTTTTTTTCCTCTACCACAAATATAATATCATTTATATATCTTTGTGATATTGTGAAACTGTTGGAGTTTGGTTGTACCTGCATACTTCTTCCAATTCCAAACAGGTATTTTTGTTCTTTTTCTAATCCAACTGTATTATAATTGGTTTATATTATGTTGCTTAAAAAGCATTTTTCTGGAAGTGAAAAAAGGAAAAAAAAAGAAAACAAGTAGCACAGTTGATAGAATCCCAAAAAGGAGCAACTAATAAATTTATTAAAAGAGTAGGCTCCTCTAGTGAGAATCCTGAGGAATTAGGTGAAGGTAGTTTTGAACAATATAAAGAAAAATTAAGTGATAAGATTCATATTCACGTAGATATTAGAAATCTGAGTGAGGATGATCATGTACCAAATGCATCCACTTCAGAAAATTTAAAGGCAGATGAGCCAGTAAGCCCTAAATTGGACATTTATAATCCTAAGAATTGGGATAATCTTGATAATAAAGCAAGAGATATTTTAGTTCAAAAAGGGCCTGCAACATAGTTAAATCTTATGTTTCCTTTAGACAGTATCTCTCGTTATTTTTCATATTCTTATTATTATAGAAATTTGAGTAATGGAGATATTAGCGATAGAAAATGGTTTAGCTATGTTATTTATTGAGAAGGATATGTTGAACAATATTGATCTTGATAATATTATTAATGATTTTACATCTAGAAATGCATGAAGAATTGTTTTTCATAAATCATGATCTTTAGTGTATTTGTTAGTGTTATGATCATTTAATATTTAGTTGATCATGTAAACTTATAAATTGAGTCATTTATATTTCATATAAACATGTAAACTTAAGTATATTGAAGATTTATTGGGGCCTTTTTCTTTTATTTCGCCCAGGGCCTATAAAACGATAGGAACGGCCCTGTCACCATCAGACCATTGGATGAGCCACTAAGTTACTACCAAATTGTTACTCTTAACCATTCGCCTTCCCAGTACTGCCATTGGTATTTGTTTGATGGGACCAATACATTTGGGTAACATTGAAGACGTATTGTCATGTTTCATGATGGCCTTTTTGAATTGTGATACGTGAAACACCAGGTGAATTATTGATTCCGCAAGCAACTCCAATGTGTATGCCACTTTATCGATTCATTGTGTTATTCTGTATGGTCCATCATGCAATGGTGTCAGCTTATGATTGTTCCTTCTTTGAAGTGAGTGCTATCTGTATGGCTGGAGCTTCAACAATATCCTTTCATCCACCTCAAACTCTCTTTCCGAACGTCTCGAATCAGCATATTGTTTCTTCCTGTTTTGAGTCCGCTGTAAATGGAACTGTGTCACCTTGGTCATTCCTTCCCTATTTAACAGAACTCGATCAATTTCCACCACTTTTGAATTGCCTACTAAATATGGAGTAGAAACTGGTGGTGGATATCCGTAGAGAACCTCAAATGGTATTGAATTAATTGACTAACGGTATGTCATGTTATATCACTATTCTGCTAACGCTAGCCATTCACTTCATCGTTGAGGCTCTTCTCCACAGAAACATCGAAGATCAGCCTCCAAGATTTTGTTCACTGCTTTTGTAAGTCCGTCTATCTGTGGGTGATAAGCGGTGGAATACTTCAAGCAGACTCCTTGTAGTCACAATAATTCTCACCAAATTTTGCTCAGAAATACAGGGTCCTGATTACTAATGATACTTTCTGGCATCCCATGTAATTTAAAAACATTGTTGAGAAATAGTTCTGCAATATCTTTTATCGTGTATGGATGTTTAACCGGAATGAAATGAGAATATTTTGTAAATCGGTCCACCACTACCACCAAGATGACCGTCTTCCCCTTCGACTATGGAAGACCTTTAATGAAATCAACACTAATTTCTCTCCAACTTCCTTCTAGTATTTTGATTGGTTGCAACAACCCAAGGTAGGTCGAATTATCATGTTTGCTTCTTTGACATACCATGCATGCTTGTATGTAGTTTCTTACATCTCTAGCTAGCCCTTTTCAGAAAAACATGTTCTGTACCTTCTTTGTTGTAGCCAGTATGCCTGCATGACCTCCCATCGCGTTATGGTTGATAGCCAGAATCTGTTGTCGCAATGTAGGGTTGGCTCTTACTACCAATCGTCCCTTCCATCTTAGAAGTCCTTCCTTCCACTTGTATAGCCCTATTTTCATTTGTCCCGCTTCTAATTGTTTCATAATTTCTTTAATTATTTGATCCTCATCCCAGCACTTCTTAATTGCATTGAGGAGTTCCCCCTGAACTTGTGTTACTGTAAACATTAATATCTCCCTAGTTGTTAGCCAGGATAAGGCATTAGTGGCGACATTCCCCTTCTTGCTCCGGTATTGCACTTCAAAATCGTAACCCAAAAGTTTTGAAAGCCATGACTGTTGAAACAGAGTGGATAATCGTTGCTCCAGCAAATACTTAAGGCTACGATGGTCTGTCTTGTTTATAACTCAAATAATGATGCCAATACCTGATCGCCTTAATGATTGCTAAGAATTCCTTCTCATAAGTTGATAGTCCTTGATGTCGATTGGCCAATGTTGTATTGAGAAACGCAATTAGGTGCCCTTCTTGTTGTAATATCGCACCAATCCTATGTCCGCTTGCATCCACTTCCACAACGAAGGGTTTTGAAAAATCCGATAGAGCTAATACCGGAGCTGAAATGACTGCTCTTTTCAATGTCTCGAAGGCATCTCTCTGTTCTTGATGCCAAACTCAATTAGTTATTCTATCCTTCTTTAACAATTCCGTCAATGGTCTGGGTATTAACCCATATCCCCTAATGAAGTGACGGTAATATCCCGTAATACCCATAAATCCTCTAAGTTCTGTAATCCCTTTTGGTTCTGGCCATTCCTCTATCGTTTTTACCTTCCGGACATCCGTGGCAACTCCTTTCTTTGAGATCGTATATCCCAAATATGTAATCTGCTGAGCTCCAAAAATATATCTATTCCCCTTCACTGATTATCCTTCAACGTCTGCATGGCTACCGAAAGGTGTTCGACATGTGGCTAGAGCGATGAACTGTAAATTAATATATCATCGAAGAAAACTAATATGAACTGTCGCAAGAAGGGTTTGAATATTTCATTCATCAATCTCTGGAATGTCGAAGGAGTGTTCATCAACCCGAATGGCATGACCATGAACTCGTAGTGCCTTTTGTGCATCCGAAATGTTGTTTTTGAGATATCCTCCGGTTGCATCCGAATCTGGTGATACTCGAAGCGTAAGTCCAACTTGGTGAACCAGCTCGATCCATATAGCTCATCCAGTAGCTCTTCAATTAACGCTATCGAAAATTTGTCCTTTGCTGTGTTCTTGTTGAGCTCACGGTAATCTATACACATACGCCAGGTATCTTCTTTCTTCTTCATCAACACTACAGGTAACGCGTAGGGTCTGTAACTATAGCAAATAAACCCTTGTTTCATGAGGTCGCTCACTATTTGTTCGATTATGTCTTTTTGTACTTTTGAATACCGGTAAGGACACACATTAATGGTTTCCACACCTTTCAAAACGATTTGATGATTGTGTTTGTGGTCCAATAGTAGTTGCGTAGGTTCTTGAAATGTCACTGCATATTCCGACAGTATGGCGTTGATTTTGTCAACCACACTCCATCATTCCTCCTTTAAGCTCATATATTTCAGTTGGAATTCAAGAGGTGTTGTCAATCTCAACATAAACAACTGTCTTTCCGAGGGTCCTTGTAAGAGCTTTTCGAACTCGTTGCTGGAGAGGATCTGCGATTTCCCTTCCGGGTTCCCATAGATCGTTACCACCTTACCTTCCCACTGGAACGTCATTGTTCTTTCTCTAAAATTGCATAACACGTTATTTAGCCCGATCAACAACTGCACCCCTAAAACAACATCACAATCTCCTAATGGCAAAACCAAGGCATCCATGGTGAATTGAACTCTTTGCATGGTCCATGCAAAATTCTTGCAACGTTGGTGGCATTTCAGTTGCAACCCTCCACCTACGGTTATGGATATTGGCTCTATATCTTGTACATCACATCCTCCCCTTTTAACTACTGAAGAGTCCACAAAGTTATGTGTACTATCATTGTCGATCAGAATGTGGATTTGCCGTCTCTAATGCGTACCTATCATCCTCATTTGTTTAAACTCTCCATTCCCTGAACACCCCAGCATAGCCTGAATCGAGACCAATGGCATGTCGTTTTGTTTAAGGTATCCTTCCGAATCTGCCTCTTCTATGTCAAGTAGGTTTTTCATACTATTATCGTCCCCTGAAACCACTTAAAATTGTAATTGTTGTTTTCGGCATTTGTGACCCAACGTGTATTTCTCATCACACCAGAAACATAATCCTCTAGCCCTTTTGTCATCAAAATCTCTACTGCTAATATGCCTTTGTGGTTTAAATGATCTTGCCTGCGGAGATGCTCACAGCGTGGTTGTTGGTGTAGGCAATAATCCCTCTGAACTTGCATTTTTCGCTATGTTAGTGGTTGATGGCCCTTTTGATTGAGCGTGTGAATGTCCACTGTTACCCATGTTCCTTATAGTATTGTTCCGATTGAAGAAGGTATGGCCCGTCGAAATCAGTATTGCTTCTTGCTTTGTCGCCAGTGTATATGCTTGTGCAGGGAGTTGGGTTCATGCAACTTTACTGTCACCTCTCTCTTTTTGATCGAAGTCCCTTGATAAAGAACCCGACTCAATACTCCTCTGGTAATGACAACCGATTAGAGTGATGATCAAATACCACACAATACTCCAAGAATGTTCCCTCTTGCCTTAAATCTTTAAAATATCCTACTGGGTCATTGAAGATTTCTATGTTGAAGCGTTATTTGAGTGCCTTGGTGAACTCGTCCCAATCTATTATCTCCCGCTTGTTACGATTTCTAATGTATAATATGTACCATTCTTGTGCCTTCTCATCCATGTGTAAAATGGCCACATTCACCTTCATTCCCTCGGGTGTTTGATCCAACGAAAAATATTGCTCACAACGGTAGAGCCGTAATTTGACGTTATCACTATCAAACAATGAAAATTCGATTCGATTCATCCTCATTGGCGTTACTCTATCTTCCTCTGTCACCCTCTCCGAACTACTTTGAGACGTCGGGTCTGTTGGCCCAGCATCTCCCCCTATTTTTTGTAGGGTTTGCGTCATCATATTTCTCAACTCCGACCTCCACCTTTTCTGATCTGTTATTCATTTCTAAGAGCATTTTGTTATTCATATCCGATAACATTTTTTCCATCACTCTTTTCAAATCATCCTCCATCTTACGTAGTTCTGCATTCCTTGTACCTTCCGTTATGGCCATCTCCCAAATTCGAATGCTTTGATACCAATTTGTTGTAAGAAATAATAGATACCGAGAAAATCATGTATCGAAGGTGAAGAATAGAAGAGATTCGAGAGAATTTAAAGAGAGAAGAAAAATACACAGAATTACAGAAAAAGGAGAGAAGAGAATCAAATCTCATTCGGTTATTACATTCCATATATCGGTTACAACGCAGCTTATATACAGATGGTATACGGTATCGTAGTTTAGGTCGTATGCTAATAATGGTGGACCCTATTTAAAAAAATGCAGCGTTTTGTAATAAAATCTAACGACTAGTGGCGTCACCGTCTTCTTCGTTTGTCATGTTAGCGTCGTACAACCAAGGCAAGCTGGGTCTTAGCACCTTTGCACATTTTCAGGTTCTAAACACATCTAAGGCCTCCTCGAGAATGAGTTTAGTAGCTCTTATGTCAAAGAACATTAGAACGCTATATATTGAAGCATTCGAGAAAGAGACGCCTAACCTACAATAATGCAACATACGAGTAGACTATACATGTAACAGGTATAATGACATAATAGGCACAGTTCTCCCTGGGCTCTATCCTCTTCATGTCAACTAATGGCCACCCTCCCGCAATCATTTGGGTAAGTCCACCACAGCTCAAGATATTCCAAATGGCAACATCCTATTTCATCTATCACACAAAAGATCCAAACCAAGTGCTGTTGTCTCCCTCGGCATGACTCCATTGCCAGTTCCAGTGACCCTTACAAAGACCAGATAGGCCATCTCTCGACAAAAGACAAGCATTTACTGACTCTCGACCGCCCCACGTTATCAAATTTACCACATGATCAGTCTACTGATGGACTCATATGCTAGGATTCTTACGTCTTTATCTATCAATGTACAAAGGAGGGTCCTAGCTACTGACGGACTCATATGCTAGGATTCTTACTTCTTTATCTATCAATGTACAAAGGAGGGTCCATACAACTAAATAAGTCACCATGTAGGCACTTCAAGCTCTGCAGGAGCACACGTGATAGAGGTGCATATGCCGTGGGATAGCCATGTGCCTTGAACAAGCAACAGTTAGTTAGTAGTTACCGAGTGGTGGTTGACGGTGGCAAGTGGCAGTAACCGTTGTTGCATTAATTGCCTTTACATGGGAATACTTCGTGCTTCTTTTATTTGTTTTTCTACCGGTCCTTCGCGTTATCTGTTGTTATGATTCTTACTTTCTCCAACTAACCGTTGGTGCCATTCCTCAAATGGTGAAAAAATAATATGTTCCTGAAGATGATAATATAGCAGCTATGTTACTAT
The DNA here is from genome assembly GCA_024520975.1 of Erythroxylum areolatum. Lineage (NCBI taxonomy): Eukaryota > Viridiplantae > Streptophyta > Magnoliopsida > Malpighiales > Erythroxylaceae > Erythroxylum > Erythroxylum areolatum. The sequence continues at coordinate 58,135,938 of JANIJH010000223.1, read as the reverse complement.
GATCCACCATCTGAAACGCAAGAGACTGATTCTAATAATCATTATCGACCAAACTCATCAAATTTGGAATTTTCTCGTACCTTCATTGGCATTGGGTATTTCTCTGTTTTCTAGTGTAAACTAAGTCTTGAAATTTGAAACATGATGAACCAAGAGAGAATGAGGTTGAAACGTTTGAATTGAATTATGGTATGACTCGGGTATTCAACTCATACAAAAGAATAAACACTATCTGCTGAATGCTAAACTATTCGTTGAGATGCTGCAGAAATATTCCTTGCTTTGTCCTTACCAACATTCCTATCTCGGGATAAAAAAGAAAATCACGTTACTGTTCTGGTACTGTACTAATTATTCCCATCATGTCCAATTACCCAATAGGAATAAGGACAAGGATGGAGGAGATTTTTTCTTTGTAATTGAGATATTATGTTCGAGCATTCCAAGAAGCAAGCCCTGACCAAACTTGCAGGGGTCTCTCTGATCTGCAGGGGACTTGGACCCATATAGACATTCCAGTCATGAGTGAAATCAAACTTGGGAGTTCGAGTTGGGACTATAACAGCTCTTGCAAACCTTGGATGCTTAATGTCTAGCGAAGAATGTCACAGAATGGTCCAAGTAATGAAGTACTTCTCGGAACCCCAAAAAGGAAGGAAATTGAAACCTAGTGTAAAACTTAATGGAATAATGACATTAAGTTTCAGTGAGTAAGTTCAACAATAACCTATCACATTCCCATCACACGAGGAGAAGATCAACATTTTTTTGAGATAAACTGTTACCGAAGAACTCTGAAAATCAAGTTCTCTGTTGCTTAACTTTATTCCCTCTATTTTGTGTACGGTCACCTTCTCAAGTGATCCCTATTGCTATTTTGGTCTTCTAGGACTGCGCACCAGCTGAGTACCATCTGCGTACCAAAGAGACAAGGCTTTCACATCTCACAAGAAAAAGATGTGTGGGTCAACAAACAAACCAAAGACACAAAACAAGAGTTCTTCAACTTTCTTTAAGTGATTGCAGGTCCGATCTACTGTTAAAAAAAAAAAAAGATGCGGATTTGAATCATGGTTAGAATTGTAGCGCGAGAAAAATATCTACAATTCATTAAAAATTTACAGAAAATAATCAATCAAAATTGAAATAATTATGAATTTTAAATGTCGATTAAATCTAATTTATTTTTTAAAATTTTAATTTTAATTTATTAAATAAATTTAATTATTAACTTACTTTAAAATACATAGTTTATATTAAAAAAACTCATAATTTACTTTAAAATGATATCTACGACCGATAATAGAAGTTTCCAAAATATAATAAAATACAAAAATATATTTTAAAAAAGGAGATGACTCTCGCTTTATGTTAGATGTCCATAATTCGGATCTCCGACCAAGATAATCTTATTGAATTTTATCCAATGTTTTGGGTATTCTATAAGATTGGACAGTCTCTAAACATTAAATTCATATTTAATACATGATGCCGTTTTGGACTTTAAACTAGATTGGACAGCTGGGAATCCAAACTCATGTATACATTATATGACTGACTGAGTAGGAGAGAACTTTCTTCCACTTGGTTTGTACTCTCTCATAGCCCCATCACAATCACCTCAATAGACAGTAATTCAATTTGCGCCTTTCTTCCCATTCCTTTTCTTTTATTAAGGACTGATACTGATCGTCTGGTGAAAAAGTAAAAGGTAAAAAGTTAAAAGAAAATGAAAGGAAAAACAAGGAACAAAACGACACTTTTCGAGAAGCTAAACGACGGGACTAAAATGGATGTCCCGCTGTCCCACACCAGCAGCGTACCATTGACACTGAGCTCCCTCTCCCTCCTTCCGTTCTCCTCCATAGTGGGACCCCCATTAACGTCTCTCTTTGTTATAAAAACAGCGCACACGTGCACTTAAGGCGCCTCATTTCAAAAGCTGGTTCATGGCTCCATTAATAACAACATTTCTGAACCTGGTTTGGCTCCATTAATCACAACACTCCTCTCAATCCACTCCTTTACCAAAAATAATTAATAAATACATTAATTATTATTACATTAAAAACAGGACAAATGGATTATTAATATTTAATGCATAAACAAATCATGTGACAGCTTCAATTTAAATATGTAATACATACGTAAGCATAGGAATTTATAAGATATACTATAAATAATAAAAAATAGAGAAAATGGAGAATACCAACAATCTCGGATATAAAATTCTGAAACCCCGTTTACTAATCTCCTTTTTGGTGGTTATTTTGTGGTACGCTCCTTTTCGTAGTACAATATGAACTCGTCTGCCCGTATAATTTTTTTTTTTCCTTAAGATATAAGATTTATAAAAATACATGTAAGCAGTAAGCTGGTAAGAATCTGGAGGGCTTTTCTACTTTTATCACCGGGCAACCGATTCCGCCAGTTTCCCGATTCTACGCACCAGCTCTGGCGACAGTTTCTTGACCGTTTTCCTTTCCTTCTCGGGTCGGAAATCGAATCCTAACGCATCCGACACCTCCTCGGAGCTCCATCCAGATTTCCGGAGCGAGTCTGAGAACCGATCTGCTTTCAATAGCAGAGCATCCAAAACCGCTTGGTTGTCCAACAACACCATCTCTCCTTCGAAAAAACCCGAAGCGGATACTTGAACCATTTCGGATATATCCGACTCGCTCCACCCGCCTTCCCTCAAAACCGATCCGATTTGCTCCACATACTCATCCACCCATTTCGGTACTTCGGTTCTAGCTCGCATGTCAATAAACCGCTCCGGTGAGTTCCTTCTCCGACGGTTCACTGCAGCATCGCTCCAGAACTCGACCCATCGCGGCGTTCTTACTATCCCCGTATCCAAGCTCCTACGTGAAAAATTGGACGACGTACCGGCTGACTTCTCGCTCACGGATCTTTGCTTCTGTAAAAGTATCGGGTCAGATTCGGAGCTCCGGAAGGGAGACTCGCGGTCAAAAAAATCAGATAGATCCAGACCGCAACAGAAGATTCGATTCTCGTCGACGAAAAATATGGGGTTACCAGCTAGAGAAGGGTTACAAGGAATGTAACAATGGTTGAAAATAGGAATCAACAATGGAGCTCTCTTTAACGCATTTCTCGCAACACGCAATGCTTTTTCTGGATCAGACGGTCTGAGGCCCCAAGACTTAGACCAAAGCGCTTTACGTGCGATTTGGAATGAGATAGCCGCGATTGGAAGATCAAGAGATGCTCGGAGATGAAGTCGAGCACCGCTGGAGCGCCAGTCGGGAAATCCGGCGCCGACGGGCAATCCGGCGGAGAGGACAGCTCGGAGGTCAGGAGGGAAGGCGAAACCGAACTCGGCCTCGGCTCGGGCGAACTCGGCGTCGGATAAGCCGGGTTGAACTTGGACACCTGAGCTGCGTAAATGGGTCATGACTTTATCAGCAAGTGAAGAGAAGGAGAGTAGGCCGTTGCGGACTGGGATAGTGGAGACGGTCGACGGCGCGGCTGCTCTCGCCGAGAGGCGGCGGAGGCCTGCTATATGTGCCGGGTTTAGACCAGTCATTCTCCGGTCGACATCGACCATTGTGAGTTAACTGCTGTTTACGAGCGGAGACTCTTGTTATTTCTGATAAGTGAAATGGAGAAAAGGTGAATAAGACAGCGAGAGTTGAGCAGAGCAAAGTTTATTATTAGAGCCTGGCTTTTCATGTAAAGTGGATGATATTTATAGCAGGGGAAGAGTGGAGCCCACTTGTTTATATTTTGGATTTTGTTTCTTAATTAACCCCGCAATGTTAATCTAATTACTTATAACGATGGCTTATCGCAAACGATTGCAGGGTGTTGCTAAAAAGGATTATTGAGGAATTTGCAGTGAGAGACGAAGGCAACGGCTCTCAAAGGAGGGAAAAGGTTGGTTAAACAGGCGGTGTAAGTGTAATCCTTTTTAGTTTCCAAGTGTAATTCCACTTACGGTCTAAAAGTTGTGAAATTAGGAAACAGCTTAATTTGGGGTGAGGACGGAGCTTCTGCTTCTCTTAAACTGTTTAGCTTTTAGATCATACCCAACTTTTGGTCATGTTGAGCAATCTGTGGACCTTAAGAAATCATGGGATTGTTGAAAGAAGAGATAAAGCTAAGCACACAATCATAATGGTGCCTTGTTGTATGCTAACGTTAACTCACCTCTTTCATTTGTTTAAGCAAAGATGCACAAAGTTTGGGGTAAAGCTAATCATTGGTTATATATCCACACAACTAAGGAGTATCATTTTATTTCTCTCCATTGCTTAGCCGGAGCCTTGTCGAGTCCAAAGGAATTGAACGTAAGACCATGAATAGTTGAAAGTGCTCAAAAAATCACCCTAAGAGTTAATTATAATTCAAGTATAATAATTAAAGTTGTTGTGAGGACAATGTATAAACTAATCGTATAATTGTGGCAACCACCAAAGAATCACCTTACATTTATTCCATGTTCTATATGAGAAAGTTGTAAACAGTAAAGGGTGAGGCCGGATTTGATTTTTCTTTCGGAGAAATTTAAATCTTGAATGGCGTTTACTGTGCAAATAGGAAAGGTGTCATAAGCAAGTAACGTCACGTTTGATAGTGAAATTTTGGCTTGGCCTTACAAACAAATTTAAATCTTGAATAACATTGTTTGGCATGATCACCTTAAGTCGTCCAATGCCGAATTCTCCTCATAAGAAAGTTAGGCCAGCCTAACCTTTTCACTTTTAACTGGATTATTGTACAATGATATTACCCAAAAATTAAATAGGATTAGGTACGGGGTTTTAATATTGTCCTTGTGACCTCTAGTCTTTCGACCACTCGAAGGCCAAAACTCTTGCACTAATCGCATAATCTCTCTGTACTTCATCCATAAGGGTACTTAGATGTAAAGTTTCAAAGCCGGCTCCAGCCTGCCTCCGCCGTCTCTTACTTGCCCCGATCTTATTTGCGGGCAACTTTTTGGCAACCATCGTCGGCCAATGTAAATATAAGCTGGTCGCTTTCGAAATTGGTCACAGCTCACAGCCCTTTTTGTTTCGTCAAAAGCAGATGAGAAACAACAGCCAAATTGACTGAGTTGATCATTTACTGTACATATCAGATTTATTTACGTATTCATTAATGGATATTTATTGTCATTAGACAATCACAGCAATGGCTGGCTTGTGCTCAAAGGGGTATTAATTACGTGCATGGCAAACCATTAACAAATGAATCCAATCTTATTGGTTTTGAAAAGAAAAAATAAAACAATCTTACGTAAATAACCGGTATATATTGTTTAACATTAGTTCATCTCGAAGTTTACGATTGTTGTTTCTTGTAGTTGTAGCATCTAACAGAATTTTAACGGTTAGTTTTTCAGACCATCGCTCGAATCCATTAAATCTCAGGGGATTATATTACTTGAGATTAAGAAGAGCTTTAATTAGATTTCCTTGACTTGGACTTTACTATTGTATTCAAAGAAAAAGGGCCAGTACTAGCTACATCTTGGTTTGGAACCTATACACCACTCGTACCTCTCTCAAAAAAGTCTACCTTGTTGGACTTTTTAAGTGCGAATGGGTCTATACAACACATTAATTAAGCTGTGGATAGTACGTTTTTTCCAATCAATATGGCAAGTTCTCCATGTGAAAAGGATGGTAGCTTCGTAAATGTGTGGAAAAAAATTGATGGGACCAATAAGCTAAGAAGGGTCCCTGACTCCACATCACAACTACAGAGGTGGATTAGATCTGCAGGCTTGTTAGGATTCCCATTCTTTGGACCCAACTAGCAATGTCACTGATCTCCTATAATAAGCTACTAAAGTCTAGGAAATGTCACCCACGGTTCTGATAATGTGGAACCAATTTGGTATGCAGGATTGGAAGTTAATGGAGGATGCCGTTGTGCTGTACTCAGAATCAATGGGAAACGTGGGGCCAAGTGATGAATCAACCAAATCGATCCTCGTGGACACGATAATGACATGGCTTGCCTAATCTGTCTCCGTTTATCTTCAATTATTTGTCGGAATCAGTAGTTCATAACACTCCCAATTTGGTATTAGACACGTTGATTAATGGCATATTTATCAATGAAACACCTTGTCGAAATGTCTAATGACTTGTAGATTTTCCATATTAATTGACCTAGTGAATCAGGAAAGCCATACATACACGTAGGGAATGGATGGTGATAAATGAAACAGAAGACACGTGGGTTTCGGATTGTCTAGCAATGAATTGCACGATGCAAAATTTCTCAACTAATTTATACAAAAGGGGTTATAGATTCGAATAAAAGAAATTATAATTCATTTAAGACTAATTAGTGGTGAAGATATATTGAATTTATAAAGTCAATTAAATTAAATAGGTCGTATAATTTTAAATTATCAACTTATTAAGTAATTTAACTAAAACATATAATTTATAAATTATTATATGTAATTAATAATTTGAAAAGTAATAATTGTAGATTCTATAAAATATTATTCATGATTAATTTTTAACTGAAAAAAATATTTTTGTTACAACTAAAAATAAATTGAAGCATAAATCAGTAATTATATTTCATTATAGTCTGAAATGAATACGTTATTTTAAGATACAAAGGTTTCGGAAAACACAATTCCAAGCAGTGAACATGATTTCGTACTTTAATATAAAAGATGAAGCCTCAAGCTGAACTAGGGAAATTATAGATGGACAAACATGTAGTAATTAGCCTCGTTAAACAGCTTTTAAGAAAGTGACCATCGGGTTAAATTATAAATAATTCGATGATCATGAGTTGAATGTATAAAGGGTTAAAAGGATTAAAGTAAATTTTCGAGGATATATAATGATTTGCTTAATAGATATTATAATCGATACCTTTGGCATAAAAGGAGGCAAAAGATGTACTTACCGAGTTTTAAATTTGCTGATAAGCATAACAACTCGTGCCCAATCATCAGAACCGTAAATGAATCATGCAACCCTAAAAAGCCGAGACTTGTATCCCGTATGAAACATAGAACTTATGTTTGAGGAATATAATCTAGTTCTTATACGTTATTAGCATATTTAAGGAGCAGGACTATGTCGTGTTTAATAGGAGTGATTAACCTTACTCAGTCGTTAGTGGAGTGTTCGCATCCTCCACACCTACCGCGAGGGAAACAGATTTACAGATATATTGGCAAACTTAGCCCTGAACTTGTTAATGTCATTCAAACTTCCTGCTTATTGCAAACAATGTATCTTAAGCCCCACCTTGCACCGTGTGATTGAGATCTCTCGACCCCCATACCCATTTCATTTATTTGGGGGAAGCTGAAAACGAAGTTTGAACTAATCAATATATAAAGGATTGTTACTTTGCTAACCCATGTCAGTGGCAACAAAAGTCTCGCAAATTGTTAGCCGATGACTTAAGTAATGAGGAACCAATTGGGATTATGTTGCACAAAATGTGTTAGAAACAACAAGTGCAGGGCCCCAGTAAAATCGACCAAATGTTTTCCCAGGAGGTGGCAATGGACAACCATTGCTTCTTTGTCTTTCTCAACCCTAAGAAAACTTTTACAGATAAGATAACCCATTTATTGGGAAAGAAGAAATTCTTAGAAATATTCATTAATGTCGAGTCTTACCCTGTCCCAGGCTACAAAATCTATATATGGAAATAATTATATCGAAGTTGATTGATACCAGCATTGGCATTCATATATTGCCTTTCAGGGGTGCATCAATTGATCATGGCATCTCTCAAAAAATCTCTAATACTTGAAAATTTAAATTTATCAAAATTCGTATTAGAGATATAATTTATTTTATATAAGAGTTCTTTTACTGGTCACTAAATTCAAAGTTCACTTAATTTTAAGTCTTTGTTTAAATTTTTATTATCAAATTTAATTTATAAATAATGACATATACTTAAAATCTTATTTAACACCGACTCGAAATTCCCATCAAAACAAGGAGGCAATCACATGTTTCTTGATTTGGAATATCCTTATAATTTATAGCATAAAGTTCGGCACCCAAAACTTTTCTGAGTTATATATGGGATGAAAAGAGATTGTGGGATATGGACACTTATTGTGGAACCAGAACTAGAAGATAACAGTGCGATGCAATCTTCCATATGCACGAAAATCTAAGGAACAGGAACACAATATTCTTGTGTAAATATTTAAAATTTGGTCTATAAAGTATCCATATAGATCAGATCGCGAAGCATTTTGTAGCCTATAGTGGAATATGCATAGCAGCATGTTCTTGTCCCTTCTAAAATCTAAAATTGCTTTGGTCGATCTAGCTAGACCTCTAATTAAATAGCAGCATATTCTTTCTTCGAGTAAGTGTTCAGATTAAAGAAGCAGAGAAATTGCCCAGTTATATGATCAATTCTCGAATGATACAGATAAATTATCAATCTACTCTAAAGTAAGTACACCCATCTACTCTTTTCTCGCAAGTGAAGAGATTTCCGGAAAATAAAGAGAGATCCTACACATGTTTTTAAATTAATACAGGACTCATTTTACCACTTTAATCGTCACATGTGATAAATTAGTATTTGCTATAATATATCATATCAATTCAATATTAATAGGAGCATCAGGATGACGTTGAAGAGTGAATGGAAGGAATCCAATTTGATTTCATACTTTAATTTAGGATCTAGCCTTTAGCATAGACTGGAATTAAAGAGAGGGATATCGTTTGAAATGTTGACAGGTGTGACTATGATGATAATTAAAAAAAATGAAAAGTCACAATTATATGGGCATGCATGCTATAAAAATAAATGCATTTTTGTAGTGTAAGGACCGATCTTACCTACTTCTTGTACTATTTTATAGACTCTCGCATTAAAGGAGATGGATCTAATAGCCTTTGTTAAATACGAGAGAGAATGATACACCATTGCATGTGCTTCATCCACTCTCCTAAACAAATACGTTTTATTATCTGCGTTCGGTTATTCTTGGTAGGAATCATCATGCACGGGTCCTTAAAGCCTACTCTAAGTGGGATTTAAAGAATTGATGGGTTAGGATTCACTACATAATTTGTTACATTGATGTCACCAATTTAAACATTGATTTGGTTGGGTTAAAAGGGTTTTATGATGTACTTTTTAATAATTGATTGAAAATTCAAATTCTTAAAATTTTAAAAACTATAATAATTTTAAAATTTTAACATTAAGAGTTCAAATATTTGTGTTAATTACTTATGAGGATAGTCTTACATCACATATTATATCTTGACAACTATATATTATATGTTTGAACAAGTTCAATTTAATATTTATCTATATGTATTATGGAAGACTTTTATCTTCTATAGATATCTTAATTTCTTTATATGGTTGTTAAAAGGAATGTGTTTCCTCTCAATCAATCTCTGAAATAAAGTATATGTGGACTAATTTCCTTCACTATGAATAATTATTCAAACCCAAATTGACCATTAAAGAAAAGTTCAGTGTCTATAAACAACAGCATTATAGCTATAGAATTGTAGTCGTATTGGTAATGGGAATAGGGCAATGGATGATTCTTAAAATTACATGGTAAAGGAAGCAAGCTTTCGTTGGCGATGAATCGATATACACATGAGAACATGGGGACTCTCCATGGTCGCTATCGGATTCGGAACACTAATAAGAGAACATCTTGCGAGTGGATGCCTAGGCCATCCATGATATTTCAATGGTGTAATCTTGAAGCTAATATTTTTTGTCTGACTAGTCATTTAGCACTAGCCACGTGAGATTTAAAAGCAGGTTCGTGTCCCCTCGTGCACAGGGTTCACTTTTCTATATGTTCTTATCTCATGATTCTTTCTCTTTCTCTTTGCACGGATTGATGCATAGGCGAAGTAAAGAATGGGAATGAGGCTAAAGCTATATAGAAATAGATAGACGGGCCTCACTTTCTAAGACTAAGAATAATGAGAAGCGTGCGTGCAATAAGAATAGAATAAAGTGCTGTTTTAGATGTTTGTTTTATGGCTTTCACTTTGCAAGGAGTACTTGGAACAGACACCTTGCACTACAAGGATTGCAAGAGGGCTTGAAAAGTTCTTCAAAGGGTCTTATCATCATGAAGATTAAAGGAAGTTGGTGACTGTCAAAATTCTTCAACTAGGATTCTTCCACACTTGCTTTGGATAAACTTAAAGCTGAGATGAAGAAACAAGTTGAAATTTTCCCATCAATTGAAGTGAAAGCTCACTTGCCACTTTGTACATGGAACAATTTTCTTATCCATCATATACAGGGACTGAGGATTATGAAATTAGAAGGCTTGTTTTTAATATTGAATTGCATAGAATGAGAGGGTAGTTTAATCTTTTGCATTTGTTATGTATTTTTGTAATTTTAAATTATTTAAAATTTTGAAAAATAAATTGTTTACTCTTTTTTAATGAAAAATTGATCAATAAAATTTATAAAATAATCATAATAATAATAAAATTGAGTTAAAAATAATAATTCAACTAAAGAGTTCTTGATTATGTTTATTATTTAAATTTCACTTAAAAATGTACTATTACTTCTTTATTAAACAAAGAGAAGTCTTTGGTACAAATATTTTTCTTTAAGCAAAGAAAAACTTTTATACATTTTTTTCAATTACTCCCTTAATTGAAGAAGAATTTTAACAATTCAATTACTCCCTAAGTTGAATTTTAGTTACTCAAATATAAGAGTTCTTTACTTAATTACATAATGCATTAAAGATTCATATCATACTTACTCGTGTATGAATAAAATCAAACTCTTTCCAAACTTCTCTTATAGTGTTAAAGATTCTTTTGCAACTCATATATAATCTACTTATAATTAAAATTAGCTCAAATGATCGATAAATAAATAAACTAAACTAATTGTTACAACAAATAGTTTTTATAAACGTTTGACTAGTTATCCATGTACGGTTAGGCTATTTGAAACTCTCTCGAAGTTTTCCAAGCTCTTCATTCAGTGCTAAATATTATTTCCACAACTCACATATAACCTATTTATACCTAAAATCAACTCAAATACTTTTTCAGCAAACTAACTAATCATTACAAAAAGAACCACATCGTTATAAGAAAAGGGGCGTTTGCCGACGGAACTTGCCAACGGAAAACGTTAACTTTCGTCGATAATTTAAGTTTGCAACGGCATTCACCAACAAAAAAATTCGTCGCAAAATTGGGCATCGGTAACGTTGCTGACAGAATCTCGTTTTTTTCGGCAAATATATTGAAGAAACTTTCCTCCCGTCGATAAATTTACCAATGGAAAGAATCATTTCCATCAGTATATATACAGACGGTTTGTGATAAACCGTCACTGAATGTACAGTAAAAACGTAAACATGTGTCAACGGTTTGTCAATAATTGTCAATAAATATCCCTCAAATTACCGATGGAAACCAAATGCTTGTTGGTAACGGCCTTAAGCATTTATCGACGGTTTACCGCTAACCGTTGGTAAATATGACTTAATTTAATGACGAAGACTTAAAGTCCGTCAGTAACGACCATACTCATTTTCCATCGATTTACTACAATTCTGTCGGCAAGTATTTTCTTTTTTAAAATCTCGACATTAAATTTGATTTCATAATCTTATTATTCATGGATAATTTCAACAGCTATAAATTATCTGTTCATAATTTTTTGATTTGTTTATAAATTTAATATGTTTAAACAGAAAATTAATTGATCATATAGAAGAAAAAATTTCTTCATTGATAATAAAAACATTAAATTGTACATAAATTCAAACCAAATGACTACAACAATCATATTGTCCTGATGAGCGCGGATGGTCTGAGTCTCTAGCCCTCCCCTTCAACTGCTCCATGTCATTTGGAACTTAGTTATGTACTCCATTGTCTGTTGTAACTGACTTGTCAAGGCCTGCACTGTGCTCTTAAGCTTATGGATACGTTCCACTGTCAATCGTCTACTTGATGCTGTTGTACTGGACGTAGAAGAGTACGAATAACACGTGTTCCCAAATGAGTCTAGTCCGAAGATCCTTCCACGACTGTCCCTATCACCCGCTACATGAAAATATGCCTGGCTCTCATCAACAGCTTGTTCTCCCTGAGACTGTCGCTGGATTGTTTCTTGTATTTGGTCATATTAGGAAGCAATGCTTATATTATAATTAGTAAGTGATAATTATTAAGAATGAATATTAAAGCATGAATTTCACATACATTCAGTTCTCTACATCGGCTGTTGATGAATGTCACACCATCATGCTTCTTAGTGTGAGTATGCAAAAACAACTGACGAGATGTAGGTCTTTTGCCCATAAACATCTCTTGCATAACAATAAATTGTTCTAAGTTAAACTAGAATTTAATAAAATTTTGGCAGAGTTTTCTCTATCTTTATGATATTGCCTCCTGTTGAACAAAGAAAATAACTCACCACAGTCATATATGACACCAAACATTTATAACATGATAAGAAAACATAATACATATATTTTCATCATAACAATTACACGTCAATTTAAATTGAAATACAGTAAAGTAAAAAATTAGAATATAAGTGTAATAGTTAGATGCTTACAAGTCTCTCTGCATGCTTGTAGTGGATAATTAATTCTCTACTATGAATGGGAAGAATGTCTCCCCTTGGGTGTTTACGTCTGTTGGTCGAATTAAGTTATAAGATAAACATTGCCTCAGGTGATGTCCCGTACTCCTGCCAACGATTCCATATACCATAAAAAATATAAGGCGGTTGTACATCAGCCTTGTGTATCGCACCAATAAAGTCGTGATAATGTGTACGAACTTGCTTCCCATACATCATCTATGACCTCGTCAATACCAAAATCCCAGTAAAATTGTTTCTGAAATTAAAAGGAAAAAATTTGATAACTTATAATCTAATATTATTTATGTAATTAATGTATACAAATAAATGAAAAAGGAAATTATTTGCATATTGTACCTCAAACTCCTGAAAGTAAAATGCCTTTGTGGCCTGAGAGATCTTTTTCCATACATAACCCATAGGATTAATCCTCTCCTTAAATGTAGATGTCATATGTCTAGAACAAGGTCCAGACATAATCAACCTAATATAAGAACAAATAATTTTATACCATTTGCAAAAATTTGAACCTATAACTTAATTATAAACATATATAGTGTTTCATGCAATTTCACTTACAGATTATTGACTATTATGATATACTTTCTCCATCAGGTCCCGCTCAGCTCCAGGCTGACAGTCGTCTCCTTCATCTGCTATAGGGGTAGCGGATGAAGGAGTTGTGGATGGTGAAGCATTAGGACTAGCAGGTGATGCTTCATTTGCAACTATAGGCCCTGGAGGTGGAGGTGGAGGTGGAGGTGGTGATTTCGTTGCAGCTGGAGGCTGTGATGGTCTACCCTCACAGTAAGTACCTCTAAACATGTATCTGAACCTGGACTGCTTTACATCACGTTGTCTATTTGGTCTCATATTTCTACCTAAAATTCATTGTTTATTGAATTTTGTAGAAATATAAGAATTTGAATTTGAATCCAATATTTTATACGATATACGTAATAGGATATTGTGATTTGTTGAATATCATATTGAAGTACAAACTTTGAATTCAATTATGAGAATAATTTTCACAGTTATAGAACAATAATATAATGAGTTTAAAGCTGAGTCTAGTGTATATCAGAGATAAATCACAATGATATAATTATTTTCTTGGATTCCAAGTGACATGAGAGTCAATGAAGGTAAATGAGTCTCCGATGGGTGGATTCCCAAAAAGGGTCCTGACATATTCAAATGCACCAATGGAAACAATGAAAGTTTTTCTTCAAGTGATGCATATACCTATATTACAAAATATGACTATTACAATTTAATAGTTAAAACATGTTATTACTTCAATTACAATAATAAGAATTTGAATTATTTCTCAAACGGATACATCCATCGATATTAAACTGGACCTGTTGGGACCTGATCCGGGAACTGGATCCCAACCGAAAGATGTAACACGAATACAGAAAAATGAGGCGAATTCAAATTGGATAAATTGAATTCGATAACGACAAACAAAGCGAAAGCGGAAGAAAAACGGAAGCAAAGCGAATGCAAATCGAATACAGATTGACGGCGGAACGAA
>JANIJH010000223.1:58100264-58121686 GCA_024520975.1 Erythroxylum areolatum | reverse complement strand
TGGGCGCCTCTCACCCTTGAGCCAATTGAGGTGCAGGTGGTACTCACTCGGGGACCTAAGCCCGAGTGTGGCAGCCTGGGCCCAATAGGACCAGCTAGTTTTGCCTTGTACGCTAAATACATAGTTAAATGCTCTATACAATCAAAGAAGCTTAGAGAAAGAATCCCTTCTAATTTGTACAATATTACTGAAATCTCCCTTTCTAGTATTACCATTTTAGTGAATTTGATTTCGGATGATGTTAAACTTTTGAAAACAAACTTATTTTTATTATCACTTCCCAAACCTTATTTGGTAATAACTCCTGAAATGTGATTGGAATTAGCCTTTGCATGACAATCATGACTTTTCAACCCAAATAATTTGTACTTCCTCATGTCCACATACCTTGCTAAGTTTGAAACATAACCATCGGAAAACTTTAAACTTTTCAACCATTAAACTTTTCAACCATTCACACAATAGCTCCTTTTATTTTTTGTCCATAATGTAACATGCTTTCGGATATTTACTGGTGCAATGATCCTTATATAACTCATTCCTTTTACAAAAAAGCTGCAAATCTGCACATGATTTTGCATTGTCTTTTGTCCTCCCTTCAATGTTCATTATGGTATTGAACAAATTGTTTTAAAAATTCTTTTCAATATACATCACGTCTAGAATATGATGTATCAAATTAGTTTTCCAATATGGCAAATCCCAAAAAATGCTTCGTTTTCTCCAGCCAAAGTTTTTACTAATGCTTGTATTAACTTTATCAGCTTCAAATTCTGTAACTTTTAGCAAGCCTAATTCATCAACCTCCAGCAAAATCTCTTCACCAGCTTTGTAGTGGGGGAGGTGTTTTTACCATCCTATTCTTAATGAATTTTTGTTTATTAAATGGATCATCTGGAGGAAGATATTTCCTGTGATTGTCAAACCTATACACTTTGCCCCCGTTTGGAAGATAAAAGGCATCAGAATCGTTGCCACAATAAGGGCAAGCTAGTTTTCCTGTTGTGCTCCATCCAGACAATATGACATATGTCGGAAAATCACTAATGGTCCATATCAATGCCACTCTCAACACAAAATTTTGTTTCAGAGACACTTCATATGTCTAAACACCATATTCCTAAAGGATCACAATAAGGGTTGGTTGTAGGTTGAGTAGGAAAGTTTTCAAGTGTCAAGTGATTTATGCTTTTGTTGCTAAAAATAGTTATATAAAAAAGATGGTATGGTCTCCCTGAGATTAAGAAAATGCATAAACCAAAACAATCAGGGATAGATCTGAGCAAGAGATACTTGACAGAAAACAGAAGTAGGAGAGGAAGAAAAAAAAGAAACTAGAATAAAGATGAAATAAAATAAAGAAGGGGAAGAGAGAAATACATACCTATTTTAGCTAAAACGATCAAACAAAGAACCAAAGATAAGGAGAAAAAACTAGAGCAAGAAATTCAAAAGATTAAAATAGGTAGGTTAAAGAACTATGTAAGCCATGCAACAGGGAATATAAAGAGATATAGAAACTTTTCTCACTAAAGCCAAGGAGATCAAAATCCAACTATTATACTATTTTTGTAACTACTTTAGTTTAATGTTTTTTAAATGATCTATATTTTGGTATTCAGTTTTAAATATTTATGCATTTAAACTAAAATTTTCTAACTTAAGTTTGGAGATATTATTTAGAGGAAATATATACAAATATATGCCTTCAATCTTTATATTTTCTTGAGTGAGTGAAATTAAATGAGCTTTCTTAATTCATAACAACTCATTAACAAATTCAAATTCCTTTATAACTCATCGACTTATTGTTGCTATTCTAATCAAAAGTCTTCTTATAAAATTTGAATGAAAGAGTTCTAATTAAAGATAATATTATCATGTCCTCAATTCTTTTAAAATGTTTTAATTTATGGAAGTATTTCCAAAGGAAAAAAAAATTGTCCTACTTTGGGGAATTGAGAGATTTAGTAACTCTATCACATTGACTAATAATTGATTATGATAAAAAAATTGTTTCCCTCCAAGTTTATTTTATCCATCACGCTAAATATATGCTTAACAATATAACAGAATTTGATTTGGCATGGTTATTGTAGATCATGTTGGAATACACAAGGTTGTACTTTTCAATTTGTATTCGAAACCTAGACACTTCACTACATATCAATACCTACTAAAGACTTTCTAGATTTTATTCCAATTTTGAGATTGGATGAAGTAGATAATATGTTTAAGGATAAAGTCAATGTCACTTACATTTGTAGACCTAGTAAGACTCCTCAAACGTAAACTTGGAGACCTACTGGTAAAACCTAGTAAGACTCCTCATACATTTCATCAAACACTTGTTATACTGAACAATTTCATCCCTAACTAATAATAAAATCACAATATTTTTCCATTATTCACCATTATTAACAATAGTTTAGATAGCAAACTATCAACCATTAACAACCAAAACTAATGTAGACAGCTCAATGATGAAACTAACTCCAAATTTTGCAAAAAATTCATCCACGGACACCCACACATCGACAGCAGATGAGAGGTCAGAGAAGATGGCCATACCTTGACGAAAACCGCCGGAGAAGACGACTACTCAGGCCAGAGACGCAGCAGCTCCACGAAGAACAGGGAGACAACAGATAACGGAGCAATAGTTCGAGGAGGAAGATGGAGGAAACAGGAACGTTGTTTGGTTTTAAACCAAACGACATCATTTTGGTTAACTTAAAGATGTTATGTTTCAATTCCAAAATGACATCGTTTGGTTTTACTTAAAATGTTTTGCTTTAGTACCAAAATGACGTCGTCTTAATTTAATTAACGACGTTCTACTTCAGTACCAAAATGACGTCGTCTGGTTTAAAAACAAACGACATCGTTCTGGTACACTAAAAAACATTCTCCCTTCAGGAACAAAACGACGTCGTTTTGGTTTGAAAACCAAACGACATCGTTTTGTTATAATTGAAAACGTTCAAGCTTTCAGCAGGATAGACAAAGAAGGACAACGACTTTTAACGACAGAAAGTTCTATTGCCAAACTACAATTTTATTATTCCCGTGCCTTTTCTATTTTTGGGACAACTTTTCCAACCGATATAATATTTCCATCGGTAATTACCGACAGTTTCTTTACCGTTGGTAATATTTCGTCGCTATTTCAAACTTTTCTTGTAGGGCATACTTTCAACTAGTTTATTCCTTAATATAACAGACTGCCCTCATTTTTATAACCTTTTGTTTTTAAGTTAGGCTAGTTGAACTAAATTCTTAGGTTAATCGAAATCTTGCATAAACTAACTTTTAAAAACATTAATTTTAACACTTCATCTTTTCAAAAGTATCAAAATATCCATTGTTAATAAAATTTAATTCAAAACTAATGTACAATTTTGTTTAAAAATAAAAGGGATTTTTTATGAGTTTTAAACTATAAAAAGATTTATATATGATAATAATAATGATTGCACCTTTAAATTATTGAAATGACTATGATAAATTTACATAAAAATTAAAATTACCATGAATTGATCGATTTTTTTTCTTATTTCTAATTTCTTAGTTAATTTTTTTGAAATCGTAGTTAAATTATATTTGTACTTCACTTTAATTATTTTGTTCATCTTTTAATTGTTCAAATAAATTCAATTACTCTTTAAGTTACTATACTTTTTTATTAAATTCAATTATCACTTGATTCTTTGACATATTAAATTACTAACATAATAAAGAACACAAATATTAATAATAATAGATATTATTATCATAAAAAAACATGAGTTGAGAGATAAGAATGATCAAATGAACACTCTTTAAATCACAGTCCGTCATCATAATAAAAAATTTACTTATACATATAATTAAAATTTTAAAATACAGAATGTGAGCTAGGCTGTAATAAGATAATTACAAATAATTATTTTGCCGTAATATTGCAACCGGAAGCACAGTCTGAACCCTGCACTGCTACATTATAAGGCTCAAGTCCACCGCATGTCGACGTGTTACGTTGAGATTCCGATAGGTGAGCCGCTTGCAGTCAAACATTAGATGAAATTGTCCCACTAAAAAAGTAGCCATGATTGGCGCAGACAAATATACAACTAATCACGTTAAATCACTGGACTTTCTTATGTCTTGGGGGACATAAACACTTCCACAGGTAAAAGAGTTGACGACTTTCTATCTGCAACTTTTGTTAACTTGAGGTGTTGATGAACCTGATTTAGCGGATGTGAGTTCCTCTTTAGAGCAGAAGATCAGTCACATGTAATGTAAAGCAATATTGAAAACCACCTGCCGCTGTAACCTACTACCAGTGAAAAGCTAGCTACAGATCCTGAGCTAAGTTTGTTAAGTTAGGTCTGTGACAATACAAGTAGTCAACTTCATGACAGACCAGACAAATTGATTTAAATGGTACACAACCACTTTCATCTGTTGTACAGATGTTGTCCGTAAGGATATTGAAACGTGCGAGGAAGACAGCAGTCTGTGAGAGAGCCATCTTCATTCTTCGGTGCTCTTTAGCGCTCAACAGCGAATTAACTGGGGAGAAACCAGTAGGAGGAATTTCATTTTCGACCGCGGAGTGCCATTACTAACTCCTATGCCGCTTTGGAGAAATTAAAGCTTGAGATTGGAAGACAGGACGGTGAAGGATAAACTTTTGATGCTCAAGTGTTACTGAATAAGAATGAAGTTTATTTAAAGAATATGAAGTTACAGTTAAATTGGCCATTGTAATCATTTATAGCTCAATCTGGGCCTGTTCCCATCTAATTGAACCGTCAACGGACCACCAGTAACAATGAGGACTCCTAATGAACTATTTCCCCATTTGGAATTTTTCTTTTTTACGGATTAAATATCAAATAAAATCTAATGTTTGACATTGTTAGAAATTCCAATGATTTGCTATATTTTACTCGTCTCGTTTGCAAAGTGTAAGTATATTCTAACGCCATTAATTCAACCGAAATCTCCCAAAATTTAACAATACCGTTATAGAGGTTAAGATAAGAATTTCAGGACTTACATGTCTGCAATTTGGCTTGGCAATATAGATTTATGCTCATCTGAAAGTCAATAAGCTAAATTTGAATTAACTGAATTTTAAATCAAACTCAAGTCTAAAAGATTGCTCCAAAACCTACATGAAAGGCATGAACTCCTTTTTAAAATGGTGTTATTTTAATTTACAAATTTGAAAAATTGAAGGCCAACGACCTGTTTTGAAAATCAAACTAAAATAACATTATTTTAGATACCATTTTCATCTACAATAAAAACATATAACTATTCAAGTTAGAACAAATCAGGTCTAGAATGATAATTATTTTTTAAATTTACTAATGATAACATTATATTTGCTTTAAATGACCCTTTTTAAATTTGATTTGTTATGTAATGTTAAGGTCCAATTTTAACCCTTATAAATGGTGAGTGTGACATTTAACAAATTGTGATACAGAAAGATTTAATATTTTACTATAATTTAATCCATTTTATTGAATAGAATACTTATGAAATAAATAATATTAATATTAGATAGACTAATTGATTTAGTATAAGATATGATAAATAATGCAAAAACAAAAATGCAAATAATCATATTCTTTTATTATCTTATAATTTTGAGGTACCCCATAATACTCTAATTTCCATATATTTTCTAACTTTTAAAATCAACATAGTAACACATCAAATATCTTCTTATAAACTCTCATTTCAAAACTTTTTGTTTCAGTATTTAGAGTTTATCTATGCCAAGAAAAAATTATTTTAAACTTTTAAACAATGATCATGGGGAGTTTTAGAATACACGTTATCTTATTTAAATAATTGCAAGAAAAAGAATCATTAGAAGATAGATTTTCCATTATATGTTATGTAGGGATGGCATAGGGATGGCATTGTAGCTCAGGCTAGATTTGGCCTGACCTGGTCTGATATGAAGTTAACGGATTCCACTCGAGTTTAATGGGTTTTGGATTATTTAAAAACTTTTAGGAGCGAGGATAACATTTTAGCCTAGGCTCTATTTGGCCTAACCTGGTATGATTTAAAGCTAATGGGTTTGACCTTAGTTTCTCAGATTTTGGGTTAGGCTCAATTTTCTTTTAATTTTGGGACTTCAAGCTAAGCTCGAGCTCAAACTGCCCAATCTGATTTGGCCTAACTTGAAACTCAAAATTTTCACGTAAAAATGATATCATTTTTATATCAAAATTTTAGACATTGGGCAGAACCAAGTCAAGTACCTTGAGCGTACACTCTACTCGATAATGTGACATCATTTTAAACTTTAAATTAAAAAATAATTAGGCTTGATATGAACCCAATTGAGCTTCAGGGCACCCAAGTCCTCAATTTTGATCCGATATTGGATCGAAACTAAAACCAAAAATAAATTTTCAAGTCGAGCTCGAGCCTAGACAAACCCAAGTTGGGTCAACCCAGTACCAAGTCTAATGTTAGGTGTCATTACAATAGGTAAAGTTGTGTCACCTTTACAATTATTAGTAATTTGGGTTTTATGAAATATGAATTATACTCTAGAGAGCAAACAGATCATAAGATGCATCACATGATTAAGCCTTTTACAAACATTTATGAGTATAGTTGTTAAGCTTAGTTATAAGTTGTCCACTTCTTAGTAGTTTGGTATTATTTATACATAACACATTGTAATGACTATTATATATGATTTATATATATATTAACAAGCACTTTTATAGTATTTAACAAAATACAAATATTTCTTAAAAATCTTTGAGTGAATACAGCCTAGTTTACAATTGTGCATGATGACATATACTCTAATTTGAAGATGAAAACATGGATGTTGAAATGGTGAAGGATTTTTTGAAGAAGGATATAATCTAAAATACAAGCATGTTAGTACCATGTTCATGTAAGGATAGATGCAGCAAAGTACACGACCTAAAACATAGGTGTGTCAATACTCGTATTCACATACAAATAGATAAAGTGACAAACATGACTTGTAATATATATAGGCGTGTTTATACCCAATTACGAAAATAAACAATGTAAATGTGACTCAAACTGTGTTCGTGATAGGCGACCTTATCTGAAAACACATTTTTAATGGATTTCAAGATTTGAAAGGATTTTTTGTCTTATTAAAATAATATTTAAATTAGGTTGGAGTTTTTAAGAAACAAATTATATAAGATTGTACCAAATAAAAATTTACATATAACTGTATTGTTTCAATGAACAAACTAGGTAGTTTTAAGAGATCAATAGTTAAATTAAGTGAGAAAGAAAAGGATACTGATGATAAATGAAATGAGATAACTACTTTCTCTCATATTGGTAATATTTGAGAGTATTGGCTAAAATTGAATGTGTAGGGGAAGAGAGCATTATTGCATATACCTAGAGAAAGAAAACAAAAGATGTCTAGAATTGGCACATATGTATTATAAGAATTGCTATTCGGTTTTATAAATATCTTGATGAGAACTTGCTCACATGATAAAACTTTTGAATAAGGGGAGATAGAAGTTATTGTTTATTTTTCTTGTGCTTATAACCTCATAGGGGAAAATATAAAAACCTCCCCAATGATTTAAGTTATTTTGAAAAAATTCCATTAATCTTTAAAATTATTTTAAAAAATCCTTGTAATATTTTTTTTAACAAAACCCATATTGTTGACTTCTACTAAACAAACTAATGTAAATACTATATGGAAACGTATGGACATGTGTATTACTAATAGGATATCTTACCCATATTATTAACTCAACTTGAACTAATAATAAACCCAACCCATCGAACCTAACTAACTTAACCTAAGATAGATATTATGCTCAAAAAGTTCTAAAAAGACCTAGGCTATCTTACTCACAAATATACGAGATAGTTGTAGCTGATAACCTAGGGTCGTCTCCCACGGAGGTAAAATTGGTCAACTAAAATTAAGTTTGAATTAAAATAAACAATAAAACAATGCATTCCTAAACATTCTATCTCAATTGTTAAGTGAAATATTTTAAGGAAAATTAAGAAATTAAATTGAAAAGTAGACGAAATCAATTGAGAGCAAAGACAAATAGATTAATCGAAGTCGAAAAACTCTTGAGAATTAATTTCACTAATTTAATCTCCTATGCATGATTAAGGGAAAATGATTGGATTGTTGTCTCACTAAAATTAATAGTTAGGTTCTAAATCGATTCGAATAATGAACTAATCTAACTTTTGTATTCAACAAGTTACTATTCGAATTAATAATGAAAATCTGACTACAAATTACCACTTAAGTTAATATATTTCTAGTTCTTAACCTAAGTGTCCATGGTTTCTCAATCCATATTAAACGTCATCTCTGAAATCTTCATATAACACTCAAATGATGCAAAGTTTGGCCATTCTATTAAATCCATTCAGTTTATAAACCACAACAATAAATATGACAACATATCCGTAACCCAATCATGAATATTCAAATAAATAGCTATATTAATTCTCAAGAAAAGAGATCATCCTATCACAGATACCATAACATTCATCATTATTAAACACTCTAATCACACGTTACTGTTATCAAAAGTATTAAAGCAATAATAAAATAGTGAATACCGAATGGATTATCAAAAGAAACAAATAATATTCGGCTAAACTAATAAGAGTATAAGTCAATTTATAACAGATAGTAAAATGAAAGAAACAAATTAACAAATGAGAAATAGAATAGGTAAACAAATAAATCGGATGAAGAGTTGTGGAGATCGCATAATCCCTCTTAAGCTTCCAGCTTTGGCTCTCGCCTTCTGCTTTAGCTTCTTCCCCAGACGAATGTTTGCTCAATTCGAATGGAATTTAACTCCAGCTCTAACTTTCAGCCTCTCCCAAGCTTCCACCTCTCTGCTGTTTTACTCTTTGTCCTAATTCACTTTGTTTTCTTCTCTATTTCTCTCTTCTGTTTATCTTCTTCTTCTCTATCTCTCTGGGCCTCCCATATCTGTGTCTCTGTGTGAGTAAACTAATGAAACAGTGAATGAAAGATGATTATCCTCAGCCACCACCCTCTCTTCCTTTTTATTAGGCTCTCTTTAGGTTTAGGGTTGTGTGCCTTAACGTCGTGAGCTGCCTAAAACCAAAATTAATGTTAAAACTTCTCACGAGAGTGCATAAGGAGTCACAAGTGACTCCCTTTGTCACACCCATGTATGGGGAGTCACGGGTGTGACTCGGGTGTGACATGGACTCACAAGTGTGACATAAAATCACCGCCTTGCATGGTGGTGACTTACCGTGCATAAAATTTAATGCAAAAATTACGTGACTTTAGTGTTTTAATACAAAATTCACAAAATAACTCAATTAATATTCATACAATATTCACACCATTTTCACTTAATTAATTAATATTCATACAATATTCACACCATTTTCACTCAATTAATCTCACATTTAGATCAAAACATAAGGATTTGTAACCAAAATCAAGATATGAAGGCAATTAAAAGTAACAGAAATTAGACACAACAATAGATTAAACCTAATTTATCTATGAATGTTAACCCGATATCTACCTCAAATATTTGCCCTAATTCGTTTTTGAATTCTTCTTTAAAAATTCACAAGCCCCATTTCTCGTTATTTGGAGTATGATGAGATCCATCTTTGATTGGCAAGAATAGTATTTTGACCACTTCCATCTTTTGACGGCATCAATGTTTTGAGTTTCTGGGTTGCTTAACATTTAGGTTGTAGATGGTTATGGGAATGGATTCTTATGAAGTCATAGCTCAAAAACTAATCAAAGGTATAGATACCTAGTTTTTAATGTTAATTTTCGAAAAGCATAGAGTTGATAGATGGTAGTTTATTATAAACATTTTGGTTTTTCTGAGTTTGTGCATACCTGTCTTCTTTACTCTTTACTCTTATTGTTTGATTTGATTTTGTGTGTTATTAATGTGTTATTGCTTAAGTTGTTCATATTTTGTTGTTGTATATTACTGTTTGAGTTATTAATATGTTATTGATGTATCTTAGAAATATGATATTTAGTAATTAGCTATTAAAATAAAAAGAAAAATATGATTAAGTTGTGAATGGAATGGAACCAAGAAAAGTAATTTTAGTTATTAAAAACACATATTTGTATATGATATAAAAGAAAATGTACATATGGTTACTAAAGTGGTTAAACCTTTGTATAATGCAGTGCAAGAAAAATGAATAATAGGATTTTTCTTAAAGATGGTTTGGTAAAACAATATTTATAAAGATGTGAGAGAGAACTGGCTTAAATTATCTACTAAATTATTGAATCTCTTATTTATAAAGATGTAAGAGAGCACTTACTCCACTTTCTTTGTTGTATTAAGCATTTGAGCTCATACATATCATGTGCAAATTGTCTTATATCATTGTGTATTCCTTTTCTTATGTTGATAATAGACAATGCTTAGTAACTAAAGCATAAGTTGGTTGCTATTGAAGCAAGTACTTGAGGTTAGTTTTTAAAATTGGAATTTGATTATTCTTTTTACTTTTAAGCTTGTGAAAGCTAGTCGTTTGTAGTAATGAATAAGATATAAATATGAAACATACATAGCTAAATTCTTCTATCTTGTAAAATTTAACATTCAAGTTTTATATCTCTTTGTATAATAATTGTGATCATTTTTTTTGTTAGGTAGTCCTAAAAATATACATTGAACAATTTGTTTTATCACAACTACCTATTTATGAAAATGATTGTTAATTTTTTATCTTTACTTGTTATGTTCATTTATATTTTCAATTGAGAAAATAGGGACTAAAAGACCACGTATATTATTGTGACTATTGATTGAAAACTATGAGAACTTCTTGAATCAAGTTTAACCTAGGAAGGCGATTATATGGATATGCTTAATTTATGATAAATTTTAAATATGAATTTTCTTAATTAAATTGAGTTTTATATATATGGTACTGTACGCATGTTATTAAAAAGAAAAATATGAATACTTAATGTGGCATGATAAAAATTGTATAAAAGTAAGTATAAATGTAATAAATGAGCTTCAAGAGATCAACAAAATAAAGAATTAGCAAGACCATGTATTATTATGGAGGCTATTGATTTTTGGTTGATTCATTTTTCTTATCCCTATTGGGTTTTACTTAACAATTTACTTGTAGGATTAAAAAATATGAATTAAGAACCATAATTTTCGTAAATATTCTTGGTAAAATTTTAGTGAATTAAACTGAGCTTTGTCGGCTTTAAAATGAATTATTTTATTATATATATTGTGTACGCGTCAATTGATGTTAAATAAAGGCCTAACATGCCACTTGCTAGTAAATAAGAAGGATGACCATAAAAATTGTTATGATTTTTCACCATTGGAGCATTAGTATGATAAAAGAAGAAGAATTTAGAATTGTTCTTATGATAAATTAGTTTGCAGTTATAACTTCTTTAGCAAATACTTTATATAGGTTTTGATTGTGTAATTGTAACTACGTCATCTCCTAAATACTCATCATTTCCTAAATACTACTAGGAGTTATCTTTAAAAAGTTCAGCATGAGCTATACAATGATCCTTCATCTTCTTAGCTCCAAGAAATGGAAAGAATAGTTATGTAGGATCTCTTAAAGGCACTCTTCTATGACTTCTCCTTAATGAAGCAAAGGTCTCAGATCAACTGGTTGAAAAGTGAAGATAAGAACACTGCTTTCTTTTGTAGGGTTTTGGAGATTAGTAATAAAATTGTATCTATGGAGTATGATAATCATAAATTGGATTCACAACATCAGCTATTAAAAAGGATATTTGATTACTTCTTAACTATTCTGAGCTCTCCTACCAATGCAACTTCATCTAATGAATTTCTTAAGAAAATTATGCATGAATAAATTACTTCTTAGGAAGCTAAATTCCTAAGTAAACCTGTCACCACTCAAGAAATTGAAGATACCATGAAATCCTTGAATCCACATAAGGCTCCAGGTCCAGATAGCCTCAACCTATATTTTTTCATCAAATTATGGATTCTTACTAGGCATCTTGTCATTGATGTTGTCTTGGAGTTTTTCAATAAGGAATTTCTACTCTCTAAGCTCAATAGACCTTTGTGACTCTCATTTTAAAAAGTGGAAAGCATAATCAATTCCTTAATTTTCATCCTGTTTCTCATCATGATACAATTTATAAGATTATCTCCAAAATCTTAGCCCACAAGTAGAGGAAAGTTCTTTAAAACTATATTGATCCTACACAAGGGGCTTACAAACCTGGCAAGATCATTGGTGACAACATTTTTCTACTATAAAGAGTTAGTGAGATCTTATTCAGAGAAAAGAAGTAATATGAATTGTCTTCTTAAGGTTGATCTAAAAAAGCATATGATAGTGTGGATTGGAACTTTATCAAAAACATTCTCCATGCTATGGAATTCCGAAAAGTCTTTACTTAATATATTACAAAATATATAACCACCCCTTTCTTTAGGATTCTTGTCAATGTTCAGCCATCCAAATCTATCAGGAGTTGTAAAAGAATTCAACAGGGAGATCCTATCTCTTTGCTCTAGTGATGGAAGTCTTCAACAGAACTCTCGAAAAACTTGTGGAGAGAACAAAAAATTTCAAATTTCACTCAAGTTTTAGGAAACTGTAGATCATAAACATTAGTTTTGTTGATAATCTCATTCTCCTTTCCAAAGTTGACCACATTTTTGTTTATGCTCTCATGAAAACTCTCAATAAGCTATCTGGGTTAGAAATCAACTGAATAAAAAGAGGCTTCTATCTTTCCAAAAGTGTTATGAGTCAAGAACAATATTTGAGGGATATTACTGGTTTTAAATTCCAACTCTTTCCCATGCTCTATCTTAGCATTCCTATCTCTACCTCCAATATCTCATCAAGAGACTTCATCATATTAATTGACAAAATCAATAGAAAATTTTCTAATTTGGGTTATAGGACTTTGTCTACTACTTGTAGAGCTCAACTTATTACTTATATTTTAAACTCCATTAATGTTTTTTGGGTTGCTCATATAGCCTTTGCTACTAAGATCATTAAATCCATTGATAGGATCTGCAACAATTTCCTATGGTTAGAAAATGACGAGGCTTACAGAAGAGCTAGAACGCAATAGAAGGAGGTATGTTTACCAGAGGAGGTCTTGGAATAATTCCTTTTAAAATGATGAATACATTTATGCTATCTAAGAGAAAATGGAGGTTAATGACTAACAAATAAGCTTTGTGGTGCAGATGGACTAATGATATATACATTAAGAATAAGAGCATTTGGAGCTTAAAGATTAAACCATCTTTAACATCAACCTGAATATTTATTCTAAAAATAAAGGATTTGTTCAAGAATGACTTTGTCTCTATTACTGGAAATGGTAGATCAACAAGCTTTTAGTTTAATAATTGGTTTTGAGTTAGACCCCTAGATAAATTAGAAGATGTTGCCTTTCTCAAGCCATAAATCCAATAGGATATGAAAATTACTAAAGCCTTATCAAATAAACACATATTCAGGCAAAGTTTTATTCCTAATTCTTTTTATTCAGAGATCATCCAAACATGCTTCACTTATGAAGAGGATGGCATTATCTGAAAGCACACCAGGAATGGCTTTTTTTACTAGTCACTCTTGTAGAATGGTTCTTTAAGGCAATCTTAACATGATCCCTTGGACCAAAATTGTATGTTTTAAACATCTACACCCTCTAGCCTCCTTTACACTATGGTTGGCCATAAAGGTCAAACTACCAACAATTGACAAGCTGGTGAAGCACTTAAACATTCTCAACTAGTGTATACTTGTAAAAAGGTTAAGGAAAGAATTAACCATTAAGTTTTTCAATGTGAATTTGTCACATCTATATAGAGATCACTATTACAAACATGTTACTCCTATAATGCTCCAAATGATTGGAATACTATAAAAGCCTAGTGCATAATTATTAAACATCATGATATCACAATCAAGTGGTGCTTTTGTTTGATACTCTCATTTCTTGTCATAGCTATATAGGATGAAAGAAATACTCTCATTTTTCAAGATAGAAGCCCGATTTAGGAACAATTCAACAACAAGATACTTCAATAGATTAGATGTCATAACAACTTATACAAATGCAAACTTCAAATTTTGGACTATTGTAGCATAATGTGGAATGTGCAGTCTATAATTCATGGATAACTTGGATTTCTAGGAGTTTAAACTTCATTATGTAATAGATGTGTTCTTCTATATGGAGAAACCTATGTAGTTTTCTTCTATAACTTTGTTTGTACACTTTGATTGCCTTTAATGGCTTTATTCATTACTTTTTTTTGGAAAAAAAACTACTGTAGCATTCACTTCTCCATTTCATAATCTAAATCATTTCAAGCTCTAAAGCCAACAATTTAGGTTTCTTATATACAATATCTTGAGAATTAAGATCTCTATAACTAAAATATGTTTCATCATAACATATGAATAATAGTGAAATACAAAAGAAGAAAATGTCAATATGTAATATGATCAAGTTACAGCGTCAGCTTGCCTTTTGGTCAATCATGCATACAATCCATCATAATAAAGTAGCTCCTAATGACCATCTATGTTAAAGAAAATAAAAGTATTATAAAATTAATCAAATTTAATACCTTTCAAAATAGGATAAAATTCTACAAAAAAAATTCCTCTACATTTATTTGTTATCATTTATCACATCAATCACGATCTTTGGCAAAAGTCTAAAAAGCTTATAACCCATTAACTAGTCATAATTTTAGTAACATATGTATAAATAGCTAGCTATAATAAGCATCATATACAAAAATAGCCATCCATAATAATAGTGAGTCCTTTATATATAAATATATAGTCATAATAAACACCATATACAAAAACAGCTAGTCATAAAAATAATTAGTATTATACACAAAAGCATCTTGGAATTTAATTAGTCTGTTCTTCCTTTTTTTTTCTTTTTTGACATCTAAATTAGATCGTATACCAATTGGCTACCTTGGCTTTGTTGGTCATTAGTATCTATCCTCATGGACCATGTCTTTATATTTTGACCATATTGCTTACATTTTTTGTATTAAATTTGAAGTCCCTTCTAAGTGTAAGGGTTTTCTTACCCTCTCCTACCTTATTGCTTCTTGTCTTTTTTAGCCTTTTTGATCTTACTTTGTATAGTGGTGGATGGATTTGAGAATCATGGTTTTCACTAGGTGTTAACTACATATCTTCACTAAGAATTTGGAAAATGTAACATGTTAAGCTTTTTTTGTTGTATATAAAGTCCACTTAATATTTTAATTTGTCACTATTGTGTTTGATTGCAACATAAACATATTGAAATGGATTCCAATCAAATCACATTTCATAAATATGTAATTATTGTTGCCCAAATTAACACATTTTTGAAAATTCATGTGCTCCACTTCAAAAGGCTCCTAACACTATAGCATAGAATCCAATTATTGGCAAACTGCTTATACTACTCTAAGATTTTTTTTTTTAATCCTATAAGAAATAAATTGATTATGCTTCTCCATCCCCTCTATTTTCTTATTAAATATATTTATCATTGTAAGTCTAACAAGTATTATGACAATTGGTTTGTCCCTAACATCATTTAAATATTCATTGAAGCTTTCACAATAATTGTATAAGATATCACATTTTAGTCCAACACTATAAGTATCCCTCCAATGGTTTCATGTACTTGTTTAAGTTAAAAACTCAAAATAAGTATGCTTCAAACAATCATATACATTAAATATCATAAGCATGTTATTAATTAAATTCATATGCAGTAAAATGAAACACCCATATACCTACTGAAATCATTAAAGGTATATATCCTTATTACATTCCACATTATACCCTTTATAGTTTTAATTATGTTAATTTTGCTTTGAAGGTATACATAAATATGTATAACATAATATCTATGTTCGACACCATCCATGTCAACATTAAAGACATGTTACAAAGAAACAATATTAAAGTTGTTTATGTACATAGTCAATGTTTATAAAAGAAATGTAGTTAACAACATAAAATATAATGACCCTTCATAAGATAAGATTAAAAAAAAGATTTACCTTTTGTTAATAAAAATGAAAACTCAATTACAATCCTTGTAGTGTCTGATGTTTTCTTGTACACATTCAAGAAACTTCACATTACTTGATTTTCAATTCTTACTATAACTCAAAAGAATGGAAGTATATTATTATCCACATCTAGACCAATAGTAATTGCCCTCCATACATACCCTTTAAGTGACAACCAATAATACATATGACAAGTCTACTAGTAACTAAGAAATCCTTTTTATAAGCATCCAAGCATATTTACGTGAAATCAAATAATCGTCCTAAATACTTGTTTATAAGAAAACTACTTGAGTTGTACTTTGATATATCCAATTAATAGCTTCTTAATGTGTTAAGTTTCTTGCATTCTTCACATATTAATAACTTTAATGGAAAGTTCTTTACATTATATTTCTTATTGTCTATAGTCTTAAGATTAAAACCTCTTAAAAGTGCAGCCTTAAACCCACTAATATCCCATATATGGTTATCTCTAAGGATGTATTGCTTTGCAATCCAAAATGCCTCACATTTTCTTTAATAGTATTCTTGACTACACTCATGAGTAGAAGATATGTATTGACTTAAAATACAAAACCATATTGTGTTGAAGAAGTATGGATCTCCATCCATAACCTTTTACAGATTACAGATACTCTAAAATTCTCATTCTTTATATATAAATAATCAAAATCCTTTTCAATAAGTATTGGACTAGATCTTTTCTAAATGCATTAACTGAATCAAATAATACACCAACCTTTAAACCAATTGGGCTCATCATATTAGTATCCGCTATAAATTCTAAGAACCTAGGCCTTCTTCTCTCTTATTTATTTGGACGATTATCCATACTCTTAAACTCATTTGAATTTTCATATCATGACTCTGCCTATAGTTATTCAATATTATTTATTAGAACATCTTGTTCACCTCCATAAAAAAAACCTATTAACTTCTTTAATAGCCTTTTCACTAACCATCTTATCAAATATGTTCTTATAATTAAATGAACTAGAAACATCAAAGTCTTTAAATGATTTTCTATCACCCTCATATGTTGGATTATCTTAATCACTTTCCTTTGCATCATTTATGATTGTATAAACTTCATCAGAAGTACAAGTAGATTGTTCTCCGACTCTAAAATAAGCTTGTTAACTTTCTATATCCTCATAATCAATATGTTCACCCTTTCTTAAGCATCTTTTGTTATGTTTTAATAAGGGATATTTAGTGTTGTTCGTAAATACCTCCACAATGTCATAGTCATTCTTTTTAGTTAATATGATCATATCGATGATATATGACTCACTTCTTAGGTCTCTAATGCCATTATCAAAAGAGTGATGAGGAAATTATAACTGAAATATGCAACCTTTTTATAAACAAACTCCATTATTGTGTAAATGGCCTACATCATGGTCAAATAAACCAGCTCTACCCCAAAATCTGTACATTTCTTCTCCTTTATAGCACATGGTAGGGGTAAATTTAAAGGTCTCATTATGCCAAAATTGATACTTAGTTTTAAAGTCTATCAAATAAGAAATATTAAAAAAAGATAGTGAATTGTTTAACTAAAACTTCAACCGATCTTTAAAAAGATAACTTCAAACTTAAACCAATTACAAATAGTGAAGTGTTTAACTAAAACCAACATAATATCTCAATGGTATGGGAAGTTTTACACAGTTAGAGAATACTTATCTTTGGAAAAAATAATCATTTACTTAAGTTCTAAGATATGGGAAACATTTACATACATTAACACTTTAAAATTGTCATAATTAAATCTAAAAGACTAATGAAAAGCAATCATAATGTATACCTGGATTTAAAAAATTAGTAGAGAAGAAGAACAATTGCCAATGGCTAGCATTTCTAATTATTTTAAGAGATAAAGAGAAGGAAAATTAATTTTGCAATACTATTGTAGTTTTTGTATATAAATTATTAACATCTAGTATATACTGACTATTAAAATGAACCAAAAGTTAACAATACAAATTTCCAAGTTTTATTGACATTAAAAAGGAGTAAAAATAATGAATTCCAGGGATTAAAAGCTTAAATATATGCTAAGTTTGAAAATGAGTGAAGACCCAAATGGGGCATATAACCAAACTAGTAAAAGATATGGTTTCAAGAGGAAAGGAAGCTAAAAGACAGAAAGATAAGCAATAAATATAACTTAAGGCACAAAAATCGTGATTTCTACTTAGTGGGACATTTTAAATGCATGAGATCAATCAATTGATCACAATGAAATATGTGATACTAAATATGCAATAAAGTCATCAAGGTTATCTTTATACCAATGCTCCCTTTCTTTTTTCCTAAAATAAAATAACCTATAAACTATAATGATGTTATTATGATCCATTTCTAGGTACTAGATAGTTTATATTTAAGATGTTTAAAGTACCAAAATTAAATTATAGTTTCAAAAGGAGGAAGTGAAAATAGAGTTGGACCTAATGAACTAATTTAGTGATAAGTAGCACTATTTGTTGGATGGTTATATTTTTATGAAATGCATAATGATCATATATGAGATAATTTTTCATTTTCAAAGCCATACACCAAACCCAATAAAAATGTAATATATTTTTCGTATTGCAGATTATAGATGACGATATTAGAAATTTAAGTGTTGATCATGTTTATGTTAGAGATTCTTGCACACATATCCATAATCCCCAAAAAATGTTCTCTATTACAACAATATGGTAAAATAAGCATTTATATTTATAAAAATATAAAGCTTATAAAATTTTGCACTTACTACTTACTATGTAATGTACTATCTGAACTTTTACTCATTCCATTTGACTACTCTTTACTTTCATGTTTCATTTTTCAGAAGATATATCTTAATATATATTAGCAAGAAAAAGCAAAAGAAAATAAAGATTAATGAGTAGCCTATCAATCCCAAGTGAAAAACTCAAGAGATACGTACCTTTGATCATTTTTTGAAAATTGGCTTCGTGATATTACATTCTTGCAACCTCCCACCACCTACCCAACTCATCTAGCTACAAACTAAATGTCGAGCAACCTACAAACTCAAAAAAGTGATGCCATTAAAAGGTGGATCTTGTTAGAAGATTAATCTTGTCAGTTGAAAATGGATCTTGTCAAACTCAAAAGATAGAGAAATATAACTTGCAAATTTTTAAAGAGAAATTCACATATAAAATTAGGAGAAAATTTTGGGTGGTTGTCAAATTAAAATTTGTAAACAAATTAGGTTTAATCTAATTGGGTTGGGTGGGTTAGGTTTACTTATGGTCCAAGTCAAGTTAATAATATGGTTAGGATGACATATTAGGCAAAAATGATTAGTCTATACTTTCGTAGTTTATTACGTAAGATTCTTCATTAGTTTTACTAATGAAAGTCAATAATAGGAGACATTTAGTCTATTTGGTTTTACTAATGAAAGTCAATAATAGGAGACATTTAATTTGTTAGAATAGAAGTTAAAGAAGATATTTATATTGGGCATGTCAGAGATTTTTTGGAAAGGTATAAATTGGAAAGACTTTTTTAAGAATTTAAAACATTAAGGTTTTCTGAAGTTATTTAAACTATATGGCATGTTCGTGTCTTTCACCCTAATTCTATATACCATATACCATTTTTAATGCTTTTAAAGGGAAAGAGAATGGTGATATTGAATATGGATTGTTCATGATAAATAAATTAAATGGAAATATATATTAAATATTGATTTAACATGTATGGAGCATGCCTAATACCATTTATGTTCTCTTATATCACCAAATATTTTGCCATCTTTAAAAAGGAGATGATTGTTGGACTAAGTGAAGTTTTAACCCAAAGTTTTGATGACAAAAGACAAATTACTTTTTCTTGTTGATATTAATAGATTCATTATAATGAAATTAGACAGTATGTGAAAGATCATAGTCAATAGAAGGCAAAAACGAGTAAAGAAGCCCAATGAATCATTAGGGAAATTAAAGGATGAAGAAAAAGAGCATAGCTTGGTAAGTATGCAACTTAAGAGAGATTAAGGAAATTCAAGTGAAGAACCAAGAACAAGGGATAATTACAAACATAAAGTTTTTTTTAAAAAAAATTATAATAACTTTATCTTGGTCAATGAAATAGGATCTTAATCATTGTGCAACCATTTGTACTTTAGGCATATTGTATACAATTTTTCATAATCAAAAGAAATTTTAAAAGATTTTAAAGAAAACCCTCTTAATTTAATAACTTTTAAGAAAATTTTGAAAGGATTATAGATTAAGTTTTTGTCAAAGGAGTGGGTTTTGATCTTTGATACAACTTGAAAAGTTCAAAAGTTTTTAAAGGAAATTCAGTTAAGTAATGTATAGATTTAGGTGAACAAAGTTACAATTTTGAATAGACTGATCGACTAGTACAACAGTGTCATCAATTAGTATCTATTCATAATATGTATCATGAGATTATGACTATATTAGTAGTGTAACATGCCATTATCTGTGGGGATGTTAGAATAGTAAATATGGGTGATTAATGAGAGCTTAGAAATGCATTTTTTTCATGCTCATGCATGTTATGCCATACACATACACATAAATAGTGAATTTTTCTGTACATGAAAATAATTGTACATGCATTCATGAATAATTTCGGGTATATTTGGACTGAGTTGTGATTTTTGAAAATTTTATAAATTTGGAAGTTATTTATAGTGGAAATTTTATTGATTAGTGGATTTTAAATATTTTTTAATTTTGGTGTTAATTTTTGAAACTTATAGAGATTTATGGAGAATAGGATAAAGGAGTCAAAAGGGTATTGGAGATAATTACTTGTTTTGTAAAGATAAAATTAATGGAGTTAGTTTCAAAAGAAACTAAGTTAGAGCTTAGGTATTAAGAAAGTGACAAGTGTCATTTAATAAGTTGTTTTTATGATTTTTGTCTAAGAGTGAGTTGAGATACTAGAGAGTAAATAGACTAAGTTGTTTGTTTAAGTTCCTCCTTCATAGTCATCCCCTTCGGATTTCTTTCCAATACACCAATTTGTTTACCAAAATCCTTTTGAGGGATTTCTTTGTTTTACTTGGTCCCTCAACTTTACCATAATGCTATTTGTTCTTCCACCCGAAGGAAAACCAAAAGTTGGTTTTTTTTTTACCTAGAGGAGTACGTGTTTCTACATGGAGTTGGGACTTGAAGGTAGTTGAAGATTTTGAAATTTTCAACAAGTGTTGAATAAATCCTTTAGAGTTGTGGATTCATGAAATAATTTGATGAATTATTGTTTTATATATATATA
>JANIJH010000223.1:58054655-58078655 GCA_024520975.1 Erythroxylum areolatum | reverse complement strand
TTCATTTTACTCTCATAATCCACACAGATCTACTCAATTATCGAAGTCATCAAAACTAATCAATTTTTTTCTCATAAATTTTCTTAAGGCAAAAAGCATCTATAACATAATTCATATACCAAACAATCATTGAATTTTTATTTCATATCTCTAAATTGCCACTTAAGGATCGGGGTCCAACAGTAGGATATTAAACTATTACCCCTATAATAATAATCAACAACTAATCACTCACTTTTTATCCTTTACCTATTGACCCCTTTCCTAAACTCATCAAACAAGCTCTGCTTAATCAATACGCGAGACTTTAGTTGGTTAAAAGCACACCTAACATGTAAAGGCAAGCTGGCTTTAACAATAAGCAAGCAAAAAAGCTTTCTTTTCTTTTTTTTTAAGTGTAACTGCATGAAACAGAACATGTGTTATTGTACAATACGTCATTTCTGCTCATGGATGCAAGATTTCTATCTTCCAATTTGGGGTCACAATTGCAATAAGCGCTACAATAGAGTAATTGCAAGTTTTACAGATATAATTATAGGGCTCAAATAGTTTATTAAGTATTTTGTAGCTTATTGACACAAGTTAACTCAACTGTTTAATCATTTTAAAAAGTTAATGAATGTCTTTGATTAATGACTGATTAATTAGCTTATTTAGTCCCAACAAGTTGATTTCTAAAAAGCTCATAATGTAAAAATCAATTGTACCCTCTCCTCAAACAAACATCTTCGGTTTCTTGGTACTTCTTTCTCGTTATAAAATTTCAACTATTTGTAACATATATATAGCTCAACTATACTGCTAGAATTACAACAGGAGAGAGATGATGCAGATTCCTTTGTATTATACATATAAAAGTAGGACAAAAAGGAGGTTTAAAGTTAACAAATATATTATCAACAAGTTAAATTAATTTTTGCAATTAAACTGAATAAGAGTAAACCATTAATCCAAAACGAAAAATTTTTATAATGAAGTAAGTTTTTTAGTTACAAAACTTTGGAATATTTTTCTACTAATGAAATAAGTTTTCTAGTTACAAAATACAAAATAAGTTGCGGTGACAATTTTTAAGAATATTGTATGATTAGAGTTAAAAACTAAATTTTTGTAATAAATATCTAATCATGGCCTTATATATTCTTTCTTTTAAAGTTATGTCCTCGTAAGTCATTTTACACTTAAATGACTAATACTAAATAACTAATTTTATTAAACATCTTTTGTAATACCCTATTCCCAACTGACATATGCTCGTGCGTCCATCGGATACACATATACATGCCTGATAGAAATGACATGTTAACTATCTCACCTTCACTGTACATAACATGGCTTCATACACTAAACCATCAATCACACATTTTCTAAACCCAAAATGTTATCATATTATATCAAAATCCATAATTTATATTGTTTCATATAATACAATACCATTCATGTTTTACAACAATTTCCAATGAGCATAAACAACTCAGTACATACCGAATACAATAAACATGAAAGAAACAACCATGTCCTCAATCATAGCTGACCGACCTTTGATCCAAATCTGATTGTAACAGTTGCACAAAATATGCTTCTACAGAGTCTTAGAAGCTAGGTCATCTCACTCTCGAACTTGAAAAACAACGGTGCAATTTTGATGAATTTTGCGAACTCAATGAGTAACTATTATCAATAGTTCACTAATGTCATAAAACAAGATCAGTTATAGCATGTAATCATACAGTTCAAATTCACTTGACAATTATCAACTATTATCACAGATAAATCATTTTTCAGTTAAATAGTTCAATCACATAACAACATTCACACAGCTTTGCAAATCATTCAATGAATTCAAATCATATGCAAATGTTATATGTATAAGACTCACATTCATTTCTATCTTATTGTGACTATGTGCATTTTACAGTATCTCGAAGCATCGGGCTCAGTTAGTCAGTCTGTGACTCATTGATCACAGTGAGCCATAAGTTCGAACCACATACATAGGAATTTAAAGCTCTTATCAGTAACAATATCAATAGCAACATCAGTCATAACTCCTTTATATTACATGTATTGGAATGAAATGCATATCACAATTCAGTAATCAAATTCAATCATTTTTATTTGTAAGTATTATTTCAGTTCAACAGTCACAGTATCAATCATAATAACAATAGTCATCAGACTAAGTCTGGTATTTAACTTTTCAGTTGAGAATCAGAAAATCATTTAGGCAGACACATTCACATTCAATTAGCACTTCCAATATCATTCTCATACATCAAAATACCTTGGACAAATTTTGTCCAGAATCCAGTACACAGTCAACACAATTCAGTATAGTTCAATAAGATAAATACAGTTTAATAATATACAAAGCAATAAGGTGAGACCATCTTAGG
This sequence comes from Erythroxylum areolatum, assembly GCA_024520975.1. Lineage (NCBI taxonomy): Eukaryota > Viridiplantae > Streptophyta > Magnoliopsida > Malpighiales > Erythroxylaceae > Erythroxylum > Erythroxylum areolatum. The sequence continues at coordinate 58,076,256 of JANIJH010000223.1, read as the reverse complement.
TTACTCATAGTATGCTCCAAACAGCTATTGCCTTGCAGTCCTAGCAATATCTGGATGTTGTCGCTCAATACACTCCTCTATATATACAATACATACACATATCACGATATTGCTCAATTATATATTCATTAATGCACATTCATGTATACTAAATATGTACAATGTATGTTCATGACAATTTCGGGTTTCTAATCATTAATCTTGTCAAAATAATCATTCAGATATCCACATTTAATTGATTAACTTAGATTTGTTTAAAGTCATACTTTTGGGTCCATTTTGTACATTAATTTTTATCAGGAAGTTAAGGAATTTGATAACACTTCCTTGTAACAAATTATTCTCCTATGTCTTAAGTCTCTATTGACACCAAGATCATTCAATTTGGTTTATTATTCTATGAGTTATGTTCAAAATACCACAGACTGTGTACATTTGACATTTTGGTTAATGCATGATCATGCATTCAAATTATACACCTCATATCTCTCAATTACAGTATCCGAAAATTAAAAACTTTATACTAATTTAAAGATAAGAGAACAAGCTACAAATTTGGTGTAGAAACCTTAGCCTAATTCGGTCTACATCAATATAGTTTATTCAACAACAACAGGATAAAATTTCATGCTAATTTTGAAAGTCTTAAAGACATAATTAAAATTATACTTCTCAAGAAAGTTGTAGATATATGTCTCTAAGTTAATTTGAATCAAGAATCAACTCATTTATAAATCTAAAGATCAAGTTATAATTAGAATACCAAAGCATGTTCATGAAAATTCTTCAGTTCATAACATTCCAGCAGACTTCCACACTTTCATCCTATCAATCATTTTCAAACCAACTTAGATAGCTCTAAATTTTCATGGAGAGAAAGAAAAATGTCTTAGGAATCCATTGGTTTAAGTTTCACGTCATTTGGAGGTCGAATGAAAAAGTTATAGCTAAAAGACTTAAAGTTGTTCAGTAAAATACTCTAGTTCATAAGCTCATACATTCAAACTATCACCTTTTCTCTCTCTAAAACGTAGCTTGTTCTTCTTCTTCTCCTCAACCCTGTTTTTTTTTTCTTCCAGATTTTGCTTCCTACACTTCACAACTAATACATCTATTGCATAAACCATCTTTTCTACTTCCATCTCAATTAAACCCAACACAAATAAATCCAAAATGCAAATTTTATACATACATATCAAAAAATGTACTGTTCACGTATGCATATTCCATTTTTCTATTTCTGCATCTTTCTTCCATTTTTATTCCACTTTTTTTTCTGTCATTTTAATCCTTCTTAAAACACACCACCACACTACTCTATGTTCTCTTTAACTCTAGTATCATTTAAATCCATCACTAACATTACCCAAATATTTACGCATATATAATGAAAACAAAGTATTTTCATCAACTTTATTGCACTTTTCTAACTTTCATCTCATGCTTTTCTTTTCACTTTCCTCTACACTTTTACTTCATTTAACTCCTTTCTATATTAAGACCTTACCAAATCCTCATTCCTTACTATCAACTCATTTTAGTTCATTCAAATATTTCCAAAGACATTCACGCATATCAATAAGAAAAAAAGAGCATGAACATCGTGATCATCCAACCATTATTTTCTGTACTTATAACGACAACAACAATCTCCATTCAACTCAAAATATCACAAGCTATTAATACACACTTTCTACTATTTTCCCACATTCACAAATTCAATTCCTCATTTAAGTCATTTAACATATTTGTTCACCGAAACTATACTGCTTAAACTTCTCATGCATGTATATATTTTGACGTCATAATAACTATCATCAGAATTACTTGGTTCAGCAAAGTCTTTGGGTAGTGACAGTGTCTCAATTGCACAGAATCACAATTATTGTTTTAGCGTTAAAACACGAAGAGAGTTTGGTGACCAATGCTCTTAGTGATGAATTAAACAGAATGAAGAATAAACTCAAGCTAGAGACAAGTTTTCTTCCTAAACATGTAACTACGTGTTTTACTACATCACTGACACATGTCACACATGCACATAGGCTATTTGTCATCAACTTAATCAGTATAAGTGTCACAGTATAATTGATCCATGTTTCAATATTCAGAAATTCCTAAAATTCACCAAAATTTTGAAATAATATAAACAGTCTCCAAATAAATTTTTATCACAAATAATTCACAATTCACATCTTAAATCGCATTAATCAGTCAATTATACTCAAAAATGTCAATAAATGCATGAACAATTATTTTAATGTATCAACAATAAATATTAACGTGTGTGTGAATATACTATGATGCATAAGCATAAAATGCACTACTAATTTCTCACTATATTGTCAATTCACTATTTTGGGGTCTAGTCTTGAACATTGGATGTTACATCTTTAATAAACAATTAATGTTATTCATTAGTTAAATCAATTAATATAATCAACTGTTAGCAATCAACAGATTGTATTAGTTGTTAATTGATTCTATCAACTGTTAGCTAACAGTTGATAGAATCAATTAACAATTAATACAATCTGTTGATTGCTAAACACGACCATAATCAATTACGAACAATAGTTCAAATTATAACCATAATTTTATAAAGGATAAGAGACATAGATGTGTTATATAATTTAAACAATCTTAGACAAAATTATTATTTTTTAAATTTTTAAAAAATTTCTTTTAGCTTTTAATTTAAAAAAACACTATTCGTAGACTTCATTTAAAAACTAATAATGTAACATATATAATATGAATCTCAAATATAGGCTAATCAAATATTATTAATGTAATAACTCCACTCATTTCTTGAACTTGAGACGAACAAGTTAAACTTAATTTAAATTAATAATTTAATATATAATAAAATATTAATTAAAATCAAGTTTAATTAGTTCAGATTAAGCTTACAAAATGAGTAGATTTATCATATTAGTGATATTTGATATTCATATTATAATAAGTTAGTAAATTGAGTTAAATTTAATTAATTTAATTTGAGTTTAAAAACTAAATTAAATCATCATATGAACACTATTTGATTGGTGTAAGTATGATATTTATATTGTGTGTATTTTGTAGTTAATTTTTATTTGAAATATAATAAAAGGAATTTTTTGGAAAATATAAAAATTAGAACATCTTTTTTCAAAAATCTTAAAGATTAAAAAGGTTTAAATTATAAAGAAGCTGCATATTTTTTACCTTGTTATAAATATAATCACTATTGGATTCATTTAATCTACTTTTCAGCTAAACGAGGCAATTTGTGTGCCGTATGGACTCAGTTTAATCGAGTTGTACATTAATGGGCTGCATGATGACTTCAATGTGTCATCATTCAAGTCCGTAATTGGGTTGGGTCTTTTTTCACGGGTTTTCAAGTATTGTATCATTTCTTTCCTTTATTAAAAAATCAGTTACCTGACTTTTTTTTTGTCTGATTTCTGCCTTCTGTTTTAGTAACGACCTTTCTGATAATAATTATGCTTTATGCTTTATGTTTTTATTTTATTTTTAAATTTAGTATAAATAATTTATCTAAAATTTTGTTTTTTATTTTTGGTTTTAGTTTTTTTTTCAGTTTTTGAAATTTATTAAAAGCAAAAAAAACATTTTTTTGTTTTCTTTTTTTTCATAATCTAATTTATTATCAACTAAATATATATTATATTATTATTTAATATATTAGTTATTAATACAAACTATAAATAATTTAATATAATATTAAGTTGGAGGTCTAGGCTTGTATTTATTAGTTTAGTGCCTATTTTTGTACGTGAATCTCCCTCTACATCCATGTTCTTCCTTTGGTTTCGGATATACAAAATGAGGATTGTTTTCGTAGATGGAAGTGTTAGTGGCAGTTACCCTCCTTTCATAGACTATAATACGTTGTTGGTATAGATGGAGAGAGAGAGGGAGAGGGCTTTGTATGTTTCAGAAGCAAGGCATTTATTACCCCTCAGCAAAAAAATGCTTTTCTGACATTGGAAATTTACTAAATCTACGCTTAGGGTTACCATCATCACTGTGCCGTCCACTCCTTTCCCTGCGTGTTTTAATACGAATTGAACTTCTCACCTCAGTCTTTTCTGCTTACCTTTTTAGTTGGTAAATTATATTATTTTTTATCGTAATTTTATTTTATTGCTATTTTATTATGTATTAATTTTCTGATTATTTTTAGTTCCATATATTTTTAGTATTAATTTTCTTCTTCTTCTTCTTCATCTTTATCATCTTCTTCTTATTATTATTATTATACGGTTTAACTTGAATTGAACCTTTTTTGTCTTTTTACATATTTATTTCGTGCTAGTTTGCCTTTTCTCTTTCAAACTAGCATTATTCTTATATTGTCTCATTTGCATGTGAGACTATCGGAAACAACCTCTCTATTATGTAGGAGTAAGGCTGCGTACTATTAGACCTTTCCAGACTTTGCTTCATTGTTGGATTTCAGACTGGGTGATGATGGTGATGATTATATTTAATTAATTGAAATTAATCATTATTAAAAATATAAATAATTAAATGTAATAATTATTAATAAATACATTTAAATCTAAAATATCTTAAAATATATACATTCCAAATAAATATTGATTTAATAATTAAAGTAAATTTTAATTTTTAAATTATTTATTTTAATAAAATAAATTACTTTTTATTGATAATTTATTAGTAAATACTATATAAGATATTAAAATAAATTTCATTAATTAAAAATAATTTATCTTTAAGTTTTATCAATATATAATTATCATCAACAATAGAAATATAACTACATTAACGTTAACAGTTAAATAGAATTTTGCTTTTATTTAAAAGAAAACATAAACTAAAAATCACAAAAGAAAACTAAAGAGTCATAAAATTATTTTAAGTGGGAGTGAACTATTATGTAATATTGAATTTTATCATAATGAGTTTTGATGTGAAAAGTATTTGTATTTGTCATATTTTCTTGTGAAGTCTTTATCATCTTATGGGATTAGTGTTTCTTCTTTTGTTAGTTCGAAGTACTTTAAATTAAAATAAGTTCAAAATCAATTTTATTAATTTTAAACAATTTTTTGGGTGAACCCGTAAGGCTCTCTGAGTGGGCCCGTATTATCGGTGGCATCTTTAAACTATTATCGTGTTCAGATTAATCTCCACTCATATTTTGTGGGACCTTAAGGGGCCCCTTAGCACTACCACCAGCTATTTAACAATACTACATTCACAAGCGGGATTCAAACTCCCAACCCAGTAAATTGATAAATCAATACACAAGGCCTTATTACCTTAAGTTACTCTTTATATAAAATCTTCCCTTTTTCTTTTTACCAAATTTATTTGGTGGAAAGAAATATCTATAATAAAAATAAGAGAAACACACACAATAATTATTGAAATACGTGTATATTTCAACTAATTACAGAGAAATATTTTACGCTATAAAACATCCATTTTAAAATGGCCTAGAGATTCTAAATTATATCCTAAAAAAAGTTTATTTTGGCATGTTTAGTAAGTTAATAGTATAATCCTAAATGGAAATATACTCCGCAGCAAATTTTGGATAAATTATATTTAAAATATGAGATTTTATGATCATATTTAAAATATAAAAATATTAATTAAATGTTTAAAATTTTAAAGTTGTTGTAAATGTTTTATGTCATTTTTCTTGTTGACATATAACAATACATAAATTGCGGCTTTCAATGAGAAAAAAAAACTAATATATGCAAGACTAAAGATGGAGTAGAATAAAATAATTGATTCATATTTTCTTTACTAGAATTTATAAGGAGCAAGTAGCCTACATCATAATAATAATGTTGTGATAATCATAATATGCAGGAAAAAATAAATATAGCTATGTAATTGACCAATATTTTTATGTGGAAAAGTCCTTTAGAATAAAGGTTAAAATTATGGGACCTTTGGTTCATCAAAAGAACTCCATTGTACTAAAAGAGTTCTATAAAGTAATCTTTAAAGTAGTCACAAAATAAGTTTTAAAGAAGGAGAAAAAGCAATAACAAGAAACAAAGAAGAAAAGGAGAGAAATCACCTAAAATTAGGTTCCTATTCACGAGGTGAATTTTGCAACTAAAATCTGTTAAACAAGATCTCTACCATTCATAACACAAATCAATATCTTAACAACTTTTAGACTAAATTTGAACTTGATCCAACAGTAAATTACTCTAGGTCTATTGAAAAAAAAAACCATTTAGAAACACAACAATAGTCTATTTTTTATAAATTAAAAGGGTGAATTAAAAGATAAAAATGAGTTTCTAAAAATGATAGTCCAAGTCTAATAAATTTGAATCTTTTTATACATAGGAGATAAAGTTCCTAACCTAACAATTCTCTTACTCTCAACTATACAGAAGAGACCATTATCTTGAAAATTAAGTAATATGCATCAAACTTTTTTATGAGAAAAGAATTGGTCACTATATCATAACCATTGTCATCTTTATGAATCTTTTGCAGTTTAAGCAACTTAGAATCCAAACATATATAATTTAATAGTACCTAACAACAATGCGCTTCAATATATTAAATGACGTCAAATTTTTAGCAATTTGCATTACACTTTGACTATTGGAATGTATCACATAGCAGCCTTGTGAAAAACCAAGCTCGCTTTCAAATCTCTTCATCTAAAGCATTTCTTTATGAGCTTTAGCTATAGTAACAAGTTCTAGTTTTGAAGTTGAGAAAGCATTGCATTTCTATAATCTGGATTGCCAAGATACATCTCCTACTACAAAGGTAATAAAATAGCCTAAAGTATAGACCTGAAGAGATGATTAGTCCGCTCCTACCAAACGTCAGAGATAGATTGGAGTGTTCGATTCAAACTTTCCCAAAAAGGTGATGTCTGGTTAATATGTACAACTCTAGCTTATCTTGTCTCTAGCATTTGGCAGGAGACGAAATAATCGTATCTTCAGGTCTATTGTTTACACACCATAGCACTACTAATAATCATTTGAGATCAGCTCAGGATACACTTATTCCTTTATAAACATAAGCATGTTGTTATCCAAAGAATGACCTTAAGGTGGTATTTATACTAACTCAAATGAGACAACTTAAATGAAGGCTTGCTTATCACAACCCAGTTTTGCCGACTTGTATTAGCTTTAAGAAGTTGCATGACTTTGTTAAGTTAATGCGTACTCTTGCTTAACTAGATCCTTTTAAGGGGTTTAGCCCCTTAATCATTGTTTTCCAATTTTGTAAACCTCTTGCTTCACCTCATCTTTTGAATATACTACCTTTTATTAAAAAAAAACCTAAAATACGACCTCCTTATATCAACATTTGTTATATTTGAAAAAATATATACGAAAAGAATATGTTTCCCTTCTCTAAAACACAAACTCAAACTAAAAGAGTTACAAAGGTATCTCAAAATCATCTTCACTACAATCTAATGCTCTCTTTTTAAATTAGAAAGAAACTAACTAACAACACTAACAATATGAGCTATATTAGCTCATATATAAATTAGTGCACATATCAAATTACCAATAGTTGAAGCTTAAAGAACTCTTTTCATATCCTTGTTCTCTTCCTCGCTATAAAGATATTGGGTTTTTTTCTTATTTGAAATGTATAGAAATAGGTGTACTTACTGCCTTAACTTTGTCCACATTGAACTTTTGAAGTATTTTCTTGATTTATTGCTCATGTAATAATCATAATTTCTTAGTTTTCCTATGATGATGATCTTTATGCCAAGAATTTACGTTACCAGCCCTAAGTCTTTCATATAAATTATTTAAATCATACTTCAATTTGTAATCTTAAAAGTATTTTAATTTATAATAAGCATGTAATCACTATAAAACAACAAAATAGTAATTTCCAATAATTTCTACAAAACAACACATAAAGTCTTCTTAAATCCTTACTTTTTTTTATAACAAAATCAAACTTCTTGTACCACTTCCTCGATGCATGTTTTATTTCACACAAAATATTCCTAAATTTACAGGTACAATCCTCCTTTCCTTTGACTTTATATAAATTTTCTTAACTAATCATTATAGAGAAAAGCAATTTTCACATCAACATACTCAACTTCTAATTTAAGGTGTGTTGGTTATCCTAACACAACTCAGATGAATGACATCTTTATAAACAAAGAAAAATTTCATTAAAATCCTTTACGTAGTTTGACAACTAATCTAACTTTGTATCATAGAATTGAAGTTTCACCATCATGCTTTACTTTGAAAATCCAATGGTTCTTCATCCCTTAAGTAGCTTAATCCTTTAAGTAGCTTAAACAAATAAAAAGTGTGATTATTATGCAATTATTTAATTTCATTCTTAATAGCTTCAAACTATTTCTCTTTTTGCTCAATATCTATAGCTCTTTAAAGTTTTCAGGTTCTCCCCCATCAATGATGAGTAAATACTTATTAGGAGGATAATATGATGTGGACTTTGTCTTTATAGTAGATCTCCTAAGAGAAGTTTTTAAAACTGCTATAGATGTTGTCTCTGTATTTATTGATTGTTAAACAACGGTAAGATTATGTACTGGAGCATCCAAAGTATCTACACCTTATAGATCATTTTGTACTTAATCATCATTTTTAATGTCATCTTGAATCTCAACATACTAAAGACCATCTTCTTTTGTATTTGGTATATCATTTAAAGAAATTAGCTCAACATCAACTAAACTCGCATGACTTTGAGGACTCTCAATCTTATTAATATCCTCAATAGTCTGGTCCTTAAAGAATAACACATCATGAATTTTGACAAGTTTCTTCTCTAATTGATCATACAACTAATAGCTAAACTCATCTTAACCATAACTAATAAAGATACACTACTTGTTCTCAACATCTAGTTTCGATCTCTCATCTTTAGAAACATGTATAAATGTTTTGCATTTAAAGATTGTCAAGTAAAACATCCTTATCAAACCAAAATGTATTTGGGAGATTACCATCTAAATCTAGGAGACAAATTAATAACATGAGAAACTATGTAAAGTATAGGAATTTTATGACTTTGCTTTTGCAAGTAAGCATTTAACACTCTCCATCAATGTTTTATTGATACTTTTTGACAGACCATTCAATTAGGGAGTCTTGGAAGGAATCTTTGATGTCTAAGACTATGCTCTTTGTAATAGTTTTCAAATGGTTTATAATATTCACCACCGTTACCATTATGTAGATACATTTCAATTTCTTGCATATTTCTTTCAACCAAAGCTTGAAATTCTTTGAATTTCTCATGAACCTTATCTTTGATCTGCAAAGCATAAATATACAGTTTACTAAAATGATCACTAATAAAAGTGACAAAATAAAATGGACCACCATGTGATCTCATTTAGGAGGACCACAAACTTTTAAATTTCAAGATCCAACAAACACAACTTTCTAAAAGGAGGATGACCCTAAAAGGAAACTCTCCTTTGTTTCCATACCATGCATTAAAAATACTTATGTAACCTGGCTTCCTTAATATTATAAAGTAAACTTTTCTTAGCTAAACGATTAATTCCTTTCATACTCACGTGGATCAGTCTTTTATATTATAATTATGATGAAGTATTACTCTCAATCATATTCACCAATTCACTAGAACTAGAACTTTGCAATATATACAAGTTAAATGACTTGTACCTTGAGCCAAAACTAGTGAACCTTTAGTAGGTTTTCGCTATCTATCGTTGAAGATATTATAATAACCATTATCATCAAGCTTTCTTATAGAATTTAAATTCAAGGAAATGTCATGTGCATCCTTGACATGTTTAAAAATTAACTTTGAACCATTATTAGCCTTCAAGTAAATTGTTCTCATACTAATCACCCTAATATTGCCATCATTTCCTATCTTAAATAATACAAAATTGCTGGTAGTATAAAAAGTGAGTAAATCCTTCTTAGATGTGACATGACATGGAGGCACTAGTATTTACAACCAAACTAGTCTTATGGCATACTAAATTGATGACATTTTTATCACAAGCAACAATAATATCATTATCAACAAAAGTAACAAAATGGTTCTCATTGTTACTGTCCTTTTTTTCTTGTCCCATCTTCTTTTTCAGCTTGAAAAATTATTTCTTGATATTCTTACTTTACCACAGTATTGACAAACAAAGTTCTTATACTTATAACTTTAGTTTCTTTTACTTTTCCCTCTAATAGGAACATAATTGGTCAAAGAAATAAGAAAAGTTTCCTAAGAATCTAACTAAGTATTAAGCAGCCAAAGTTTATATATCTTTTGATCAAACTTGATATTCATTTCAAACAATTGTTAAAAATGACTAACCTCCTTATATCTCAAATTCATCAATTACTTAAGTAAGAAAAACTTGTTATGTATAGTCTTTGAAGTATAAAGTGTTTCAATCTTATTTCACAAAGTTCTAGCATGTATCTTGTTAATAATGTGAATAATGTGTATCTTCTACCTGTTGCTTAATATGGATACAAACATTATAATTTTCTAATTCTCATTGTCATTTAACATAGTCTAAGGCTTCTAAGTAGTTAACACAATAAATGCAATTTTTTTACAAATAAAAGATCTTTCATCTTACATTTCCAATTATAGTAATTAGTACCATTTAAACACATCATTATGCTAGTATTTGCCTCCATCGTTTAAATAGAACTATCATACATATTAAGCCTCAAGTTTTGCAAGCACAATGACGGGAAGAAACACCAAGATCAAACACACAACATAATACCCTATCCAAAATTTCCATTCTACTTAAATCAATGAGATTATCATGGACTATATATTTTAATTACTAACACTAAGATAATCATTGACTTATTTATTTTAATTACTAATACTGAGATAATCATTAGTGGAATAGGTATGATGTTTTAAATTAATTTTAATTAAAAATTATCTCATAAAATAAAGAATGTTGTATTTGTACTTTTTCTCCTAAAATAAATTTTTATAATAATCTCTAATTTTCTTCATATCATAAAATATTGACACAATTTAATACAATTGATTAATTTTATGTTTTATAAAATCTTCGACAAAATTTTAAAGCATAAAATTTAAGCGAATTCAGTAAAATCATGTAAAATAGACTTCCAAAAAAACATGTAAAATAATTTCGTGACTTATACGATTGATAATCTCATTGACTATATATTTTAATTACTAATACCAAGATAATCATTGACTTGTATATTTTTGTATTCACTTAGAGATATTTATAAAGACTATTTCTTTCACGGCTAAGAAAATTCTTTAAAAACGCGTAATGGTGAAATTGACTTATAGAAAGATAAACCTTAATATTTTATTTCTTTTAATGTTTTCACAGATGGAATATTTCCAACTAATTGATCAAAACTTAGTTCATTTACCATCTTGAACTTGATCCCTCCTAATTTCTTATGAGTTGGATTAACAATTATCTTTTAACGACTTACTAAATACATTACAACTTTTTCATAATCTGTTTATTGACAAAAAATAATTAACTCTTAAATTTTTAATCATTTATTTTCTGCTACATTATAATCTATCTTACAAAAACCAAAAGTATAAAATGTCGTTTTTTTTATTGAGTTCGAATTTAAACTGCTCATATTCAGGCTTACCCGAGACCTAACTCTTCTAAATAAAACAATATCGTTTTGTATAGAATAGTTGAGTCTCGGATCGGTTTGAGTCTAGGCTTAATCTATGGGTCAGTCCATTGAAAACGCTTGAATATGAGCTCATGGACCAGTTCATTATTATCCCTAATGTTACGTGTATTACCCTTCATTTTAACAATAGTAAAAATAGAATTATAGACAAATTATTTTTACATTAACTTATAAATTTAATATACTTGATTGACATTTTTATATTTGTGACTTGTTTTACAAAGTTGCGTAAATATCTAAATTTAAAATATAATTTGCCTTTAACTTTTTTAATTTTGTCATTGTTCTTACATTAAGTACAAATCAATGCTTTGTTAAGCTGCAATGTCCAAAGAGTCACATTATAATATGCTTAGTTTTCTAATTAGATTGAAATAATGCTAAGGTTTGTTATTCATGTAGGAATACTTCCACCACTTGACCCTTTCTTCTGTACCAGACACCACATTTCCTTCCAATCACAGCGAATTTTCTATCCCAATTTTCTTTGGTACCATCTTCTCTTTCAAGGGCAACTATCAAATGTCCAAGTCAAAATCCAGAAAATCTCTACATGTTGAATCATTGGTATATAAACATCTATTTTTACCCAACTTTGACCAATCACCTCCTTTATTCCAGTATTAATTGCATATTTATTTTTACGCAGTAAATAAGAATTGGCTTTAGTTGACCGAAGTAGAACGCGAGCAATCCGCCACGAATCATTTTCTTATATATATATCTATATATTGTACTTGTAATCATATATTCTATGTGCCTGCTAGAATCTAAATGAGAGAGTTTACTCTTACATCCTTAATAAAGTACCAAACCCTACCTTTTACTCATTGGATCCAACGAAGCTGCCAAGGTCCGCTCTCACCGGTCTATGCCCATCAACATTCTTAGTGGAATTGTCGTGACATGGAAGGAACTTTCGGGCTGCTCCTGGAAATTTATCTACAGAGAAAAAAAAAAAAAAAACTCCACTTGAATTGATAATGAAAAGCAAGGACTCAGTCAATCCGTATATCTTATCCCATGAGTAATATAAAGTTGAAGAAACCTTGACATGAAATGCCAAACAAAAGTGACAACCTGGCTCGCTCATACTTGTGTTTTGCCTGAAATCCTAATCAATTCGATTAGGCCGCATCTCCTTGGCTTATAGCTTCTGTAAATATAGTTTCTCCGCAGTTCACGACCATACTGGGAAGGAAAAGGTTGTTTGTTTGATTAGGCCGAACGCTAATCTGGACCACATCCATCTTCGGTAATACGACATTGAAACTTCTGTGTACTTTGAAAATGTGTTATTGAAAATTTACCATTGAAGCTTGAAGTGTGGTTTGCAAAAATGAATATTTAATTCTCTATTTCAAACAAATTTAAAGAATAAACGGTTATGATTCAAAGAATGTGTTCTGTAATGAGAATCCAAAGTAGTGGCTCGGCTTCTAACGACAGCAGCCCCAAACCAGTTGAACTTGCCATTTGTTTCTCATCTAGTTCCATTATCAACAGCAGCAAAGTGAGAGCGTATGATTGCTCCACGATTTCTAGTATCTCTTCGTCTAGACGAGCGTTCTTTTTGGTGCGTGGGGGCATAATAGCTTAACTTGACTTGCGGTAACTTCTTTGAAGTTTCGCAACACTGTCAGGACCTCATTTGATTGAAAAACGCCCGTTTGGTCAAATTCTACTCCCGAGTGCGCTTTCGCATTTGCAAAAAGTGAACAAACGTGATGATTCGAGCTAATCAAAGTTCTAATGGAAGTGCTCACGATGAGGGATATTTTAACTAGTGCCGAAAACTACGTAATTATGTTTAGTTCAAAGTTTTAATCTTTATTTATTTTAACTTGGGATTTTTATAAATTAATATTTTGAAATGATCTAATAAGTTAAAATTAAAATTAAATTAATTGGAAACTCTTTTAATTAACATATCTTATGTGATTTCAATATTATTAATTTATATAGATTTTACTGTATACAATTTATCCTGCAAGGTGATATTTTATTCAACTAAATGCGTGTTAAGAGAGCGATAATAACTCCTTATTCAACAAAAGTTTAAACTTTGATGGATGGATTCATAATAGAGTATATAGGATGCCCTTTTGTTATAACAATTTAAACGTGAGATTTGTAAATTCCTTTTTGACCATGTTCCTCCTTCGTTAAATTCCTTAGATTGCAAGTTTGTCGGGTGATGTTTAGACATAAGTTTTGTCACTTTGTCCTTTCGGTAAAAGGAAGATGAATGTAGCCAATTGTCGACTTGTTATGTTGACTAAGCTTATTGCCTTATTCATATTTAGTTATGAATGTTAGACATTTTCTGTATTTTTTTTATAAAGTTGGATAATATTTAATTATATTTAAATAACTTATCGGTTAAGTTACGTAATTTAATCCGAATAAAGATAATAAAATGACCCAATAAATCATCTAAATTAATTGGTCGAAGTTCGAGTAAAAAATGGATTTCATTCAGTGTGGACCGGATCTATATCGAGCTTGTGATGGGGAAGCCCGATATGAAAACTATATATAAAGGTTAAAATCTCTTACAATTGCTTAAATCAATCCTAAACAAAAGAATTTTTTGACTTGTTAAGAGAGCTTGCGTTTTGACAAAATTGTAGAAAGATGTTGACCGCGTTCCTGTGAGGAGTTCCCGTAAAGGCGGTGGTAGATTCACGCTCGTTTCGGCTTTAAAAAGTTTATTTGAAGTTATGAAACTAAACTCAGGTATTTTTCACATTTCTTCGTTTCTTGTCATTTTACGTTCGATCTAGGATACGTAACTAAGGTATCGTTACGTATTATATGTGGTATTAGAGTGTTGACGTAATCGGGAGGTTAAAAATGAATTTTTTTTGATTTTTTCTTTGTAAGGTTTTAAGAGAATAAACTTCTGTTTCTCGATTTTTTCTTGCTTTTTATTGAATGAAGGTAGTATATATGTGTTTATCTTTGAGAAATGGAGTGAAAACGAGCCCGAGAGTACAAAAAATAGCCTGAAACTTATTGAAACTTGCCATTTTTAGGCAACGACAACGAAGACGTCAGGCCCGTGTGCCACACACGCCTGACGGGTGAACAATACCACTCGTGGGGTGGTATGTCTAGCACATGCGCTGCACGTGCCAGACAGGTGGTCGACACATAGGTGGACAGTGTCACGCCAACTATCGCACATGGGTGTGCATCTGGCGCATGCAATGCACGCGCTGAACACTGTTGAGACACGTCGCTAATACACACATTGTACCTCTGCTGACGTTAGCAATTATAGTAATTTCAAAAAAACATACAAAATTTTGAATTTTTTATAAGGGTGCCCCGGGATGTTTGGGTCAGTTTCTAGGTCTAAAAAATTTATAAAGTGAAATTTTCTATTTTCTGGATTTATTACATTAGTAATAAATTAAAGTTTAATTCCAGCTAAAGAAATTAAAGCTTTCTGAATCCGATTTCGAGTGAATTTTCATGCTTCAGATATCACATGAGGGAGATACTTCAAGTTTTCATATCTTGGATCTCATGTTCAGTGTTCGGGATCACATGATAGTTACTCGAAAAAGGAATTGAGATATTCTAAAGCCATTTTTAAGTAAATTTTCGAGCAACAAACTTGCCATAAGAGAAATACATGAGGTTCTCATGTCTCAGGTGATCGGTTCAGTGTCCAGTGATGCACAATAGTCGCTCTATTGAGATTTTGCCTTTACGAAAGTCTCAAATGAAATTTTCAGATTATGTCTTCAGCACGAGTGTGTCACAATAAGACTGTGCATGAAAATTTTTGCATGTATTGATGTTACATTATCATATACCATATGTCCATAAAGAATGTGAGGATAACATAAAGATGTATCATTCGTGTTTGCGAACTTTTTGAATGCTGATGAGGATGTAGTCACTAAAGTGGCCTTTCAAGTCAACATTTTGAATTGTTCTGCTTGCATGTTGGGGGATGTCTTTGATTTTATATTTGGTTATTATGCTTAAAGGTGTTGGCCTTACATAACATTTTAAGGTGTACATAAAGGCATTAGATGGAGCAACGATGCTGCTCAAATGATATATTCGCCCAAAGGTGGTAGTGTCATAAGAGTTAATAGTTTGTACTCTAATCGCTTTTATATGAAAGTCTAATTGTATATATTATGTATTTAGCCCAAAGGTGTTTCATAATATGTGTGATCAAATTTTCAGCAAAGATATTATTCAATGGCTTTGAGTATCATTGTTATCCTACATTTGTGCTGATTGAAACATTGTATTTTGTAGTCACTTTTTCTGTCAATAAAATCAGTGTCACCATTGAAACCTTAATTGGTTTCAATACAAAGAAGTGGACAGATGATGTATTGAATACTATAGAGATAACTGAGGTTGATATAGCCATACGAATGGATAAGCCATCTCCACCTACATTCATTAGCTTGAGAGTTCATAAAGCAACTTATGAAGCCTAGGATCGGCCTAACAGATTGTGTCTGATGGCCATTAAGAAATTCATACTTAACCATCTGCTAAGTAGACTTTCGGATACAGACATAGCGAAGGAGTTTCTTAGTAATGTCTTCTAGAGGTACACAATCTCACATAATGTTGAGAAAAGTGTCTTAATGAAAGAATTATTCTCCATGAGGTATACAGGAGAAGGGGGAGTAATAAAGTACATATCAAGAATGATTCATCTTCACAGTAGACTGAAGATGCTAAACATTCCTCTTCTTGATGTCTTCATTGTTTGCCAAACTCTGAATACACTCCCGTAGAGTGAAGATGCTAAACATTCCTCTTCCTAATGTCTTCATTGTTTACCAGACTCTGAATACACTCCCTCCAGAGTTTAGTAATCTGGTAATGAAAAATTACTCCCTAGATGAGGAATGGTACTTTAACACTTTGATAGCGCATTGTGTTGCTGAGGAGGAGAAACTTAAGTTTGTTACTCCTACAACCCTCGAAGCAACTAAAGGGAAGGCAAAGATGACATTCGCTAAGTTCAAAGGTACAAAGTTCAAATCTTCTCCACATGCTTATGTTGGCCAAACTAGTGCTGGTAAAGGTTCGAATGACATAAAGAAGCCAACAGTATAAGGCCTAGAAGGAAAGACTGTGACCATTAGATAACTCCTTGGCTTATTAATTTATGAATCTAATTTGCGATAGTCGCATTAAGTATTTGGTGGCTATATATTGGAGCATCTGATCAAGGTGCTTCCACGATGGAGGGGTTCATATCCAGGATAAAGCTAAATAAAGGGAAGGAGAAATTGATGGTTCACAAAGATGAAGATGTAGAAGTAATATCTATAGGGAATGTATGCACTGAACCTTGTTGTAAGGTTCATTAGGATTTTACACAACACATTTTGTATGTGATCTTTTGATCAATTTTAGACAAAGAGGGCTAATGTTTTGTATTAAATGCTTTTGTTGTATAGTTGTTATTTATGCATTTAATTCAAAACATAATGGTACAAGTTTCTTATCATATAGTTTGTATAGAATGTGTCTTACTCCGAATTAGATATATGCTTCTTCGTATCTTGCTAAACAAGTTATGATGAAGAACCCTGATGAATGAGAAGTCATACATGGTGTGGTATAAAAGTTTAAGCCACGTTTCCAGAGCTAAGGTTGAGAGATTTATCAAGGAAATCATTTCTCAATTCTAGATTATGATGATCTAGGAACATGTGGTGACTATTACAGGGGTAAGTTGACTAATAAGGATATTGAGGTCAACTCATGCTTTTAACTTGTTGAGTTGATGCATAAGGATGTCGGTAGACCTTATAAAGTTGTAGACCTTATGCAGTTGCATTATGCAATTCTAAATATATTCTAGCATTTGTTGATGATTATTCTTATTACAGTTATGTGTTCTTGCTTAAAGACTGAAGGTTGAGAACCAATTAAAAAAATTCATCAAGATAGTCAGATTTAACCGTGGAGAAGAATATCATGGCAAACATGGTGTTTCAGGACTTTAAAAGGTCCTTTTGCCAAATATTTAGAATCAGTTGGAATGGTGAATTAATTCACTATGCAGAGTAGTTCTCAGCAAAATGGTATGTTACTGAATGGCATAACTACACCCTATAGGACTTGAAGAAGTCAATGCAAAACAGGGTTATTCTACCTGATTATCTAGAAGTTTGAAACCCATCCTTGCATACATTCATGTATGGGCTACCCTACTGAGTTCCGCTCATTGCTATTTAGTAAGGTATCTCAACCATTTTAAGGCTACAATTTTCACTATATAGAAAGTGGGACCAGAATAATGGATTCACAAATAACTAAGTTTATGGAATACAATGTCTATGATGATGGTGGGCTCTTTGACCATTCGGATGATAGTAGGGCGGATACTATAATTTTCATGTACCCAATACTCATACATTTAGATCTGGAAGATTTAGGTCTCTATACTGTGCCTATATAAGAATAGGAATCCAAACCTATACACATAGTGGTTCCTGGGAGTACAAGATCTAATGCAATTAGGTAAATCCACCAGTGTGAGACAACCTGCTATCTCATCTGATTACACAGTCTACCAGGTGTATAGGACTATGATATTAGACATATTTTGAATTTAGTTAGTTTTACGAAAGTTGTTTCTAGACCCAATGCAGATTTGTAGTGAGATGCAATGAATGACGATATGCTATCCATGAAGCATAGTAAGGTTTGGGAGCCATTTGGTTTACAACGGAACTACAAACTCATCAGTTGTAAATGGAGATTAGACATAAAGGATTTTGGAATAAAGTTCAGCAGTTTATAGGCACGCTTGGTTACCTAATGGTTCACTCAGGGAGAAAGGTTGACTTTATGTTACCTTTTTTCTCATATCCTTGTAGGATACATTTTAAGTGAGTAAGGCAATTGTAGCTCATCATGATATAGAGTTACATCATATGACTGTCAAAACTGCTTTCTTGAGTAAAGACCTTTATAAAGAGGTCTATATGATATAACCTAAAGGATTTCAGGATCCAAATGGAACTGATATGGTTTGTGCCTTATGCATATCAATATATGGTTTACATCAAATAGAACTGATACATTACAGTTGATGAGGTTATGGCATCTTTCAGTTTCATGAAAAATAAAGGCAAAAGATGCTTGTACTGTAGGGTCAAGGGGAGTAAAATTATCTTCATATTACTGCATGTGGATGATATATTACTCACGTCAAATTACTTGACCATGTTTTATAAAGTTACGCAACTTTTGGTCAAGAACTTTGACATGAAGGACCTTGGTGTAACATCTTTTGTTCTAGGTATTCAGATTCACCGGGACAGATCTTAACATTCATCAACTTTTTATAGAGTGCATACATTGAGTATGTATTACAAAGGTTTAATACGGTTAATAGTAAACCTATTGTAGCACCTATCTCTCATAGTGAGAGATAATCTTTGACACAGTATCCAAAGAATAAAGTTAAGAGAGAGGTTATGAGGAATGTTTTGTATACTAATACAGTTGATAGCTTGATGTATGCTTGGCTATGTACTAGGCGAAACATTGCATTTACTGTTTGATTGTTTGGTCAATATCTGGTTAATCCAGGTGTAGACCTTTGGAAAGCAGTCTAGTGAGTGTTGAGATACTTAAAGGAACTAAGGATTCTATATTGACATATAGCACAGTCAACAAACTAAACCTCATAGAGAATTCAGATTCAAATTTAGCTATGTATTCGGATGATCGAAAGTTCACTTAAGGTTATATGTTTTAAGTTTGTAGATGGTACAATGTCATGAAATAGTATCAAATAGACACGGGAGACTTCCTCAATCATGCATGCAGAGTGCATGCTCTAAGGCTGCTTCACAATTGATTTAGCTCAAAAACTTGATTTCTAAGTTGTTTGTGGTTGATTCAGTGGCTAGACCCATTTGGTTATATTGTGGTGATCTTCTTATTGTGTTGCTTAATAAGAACAAAGAATATCACAGGGTTTTAGCATTTAAAGGTCAATTATTTGGCCATAAAGGTGTTTGTACAAAAGGGACATTAAGATTTGGAGCATTTAAGAACCGAGGAAATGATAGTCGATCCTTTAACTAAAGGACTTCGCCCACTTATGTTTATGACACAAGTATATAATACGGGTGTTTTGACGTCATTAGACATTATTAGTTAAGGAATCGTTATATTTGCTCCATGTACATTTATATATTTGATATATTATGACGGTATAATGGTTCATCAATAAAGATGATCATCGTTTATCTTTGGTAATATGTGTTATCATATATTGTCATAATACATATAAAAATCTTAAGATTTGTGTCGATCTTAAGCATTTAAAGGTCATTAGGTATATATACAAATTGACCTTAAGCCTATGTCATTTAGATGCATACAGTTTTATACGGATATCTATGAAGTTTGACATGACATAGGGGATATAAGTTTTTATCTCATAAAGGTTCTCTAATACAGTTTAACATTCAGTTAGAGAACATAAAGATTTTCTCTAATGCATTTTAGTATTTGGTGAGAGAAAACATGATTTCTCTAATGCAATTTAACATAAGCAGTTTAGCATCAAGTTGGAGAAATCGAGACTTACAAATGAAAATAATATAATTTAGATCATAAAGGTATCCTCTTAGTTTGTCACACTCCATTTTCTCATTCATGTCAGTGAGGTATTAGGTATATGTGATTGTATTGAATCTCTGTCGCACATAACACATGCATTTGATGCTTTTCGGTATTAAAAGCCTTGCAAGACGGAATGATGAATTTTCGTTATCTTTGGATCAAATGTTTTGTTTATAAAACCTAGTCGACCAATACAGTAGCGTGACTTAATCGAGTTTTTAAATTGTTTTTAAACTAGAGTCAACACTGCAATTAAGTATTGTCCAAGGGGAAGATTGTTAGACATTTTTTTGTAATTTCCTATAAAGTTGGACAATATTTAATTGTATTTTTCAATTTTTAAATAACTTATCGGTTAAGTTACGTAATTTGATTCGGATAAAGATAATAAAGTGACCCAATAAATAACCTAAATCAATGGGTCGAAGTTCGGATAAAAAATGAATCCCAATCAATGTGAACCGGACTCACATCGGACATGTGATGAAGAAGCCCAATATAGAAGCTATATATAAAGGTTAAGGTTTCCTGCAGTTGCTTATACTAATCGTAAGCATAAGGATTCTTTGACTCGTTAAGAGAGCTTACATTTTGAAAAAATTGTAAAAACATGTTGACCGCATTTCGGTGAGCAACTCCTATGAAGACGGCGGTAGATTCGTCCTCGTTTCAGCTTCGGAAAGCTCGTTTGAAGTTGTGGAACCGAAATTAAGTATTTTTATCATTTCTTCATTTCTTACCTTTTTACGTTCGATCCAGGATATGTAACTAAGATATCGTTACATGTTTCAATAAGAATACCAAGATTGTACTTTGAAGAACTTGCAGCAGAAACCTCCAAAGCTTGGAAAACAGTATCACTTGAAAAACTTTCTTAATGGTATAAATCCATTGTCTAGTGAGGAATATGATCTCGTGTGTGGACCTTCAATTTTATACGCCTCAACCTCTTAAGCTTAAATAAGAAATAATTCTTCCACAGTACCGAATACCAAGTTACACTGTTAGCTGTTACAATCTATATACATTTTATTTTCTTTAATTCATAGGAAATGTATAGTTTTCAGTATATTTCAAAGAATAATTCCTTAAATCCTCATTTGAACTTGGTTCAGCCTGATTCTGACGAGGCTGCACGTTGCCGTTTGGATCCATGAAGCTGACTGTTGAACACAAGAATTCTGGCTTGAATGTCCTTGCAAAACAAAGAAGGCACTTCGGGGGTTGTTTCCCGATTAGCCCCTCCGACGCTCAAGTAAGTCTTTTGGTGAAGG
>JANIJH010000223.1:58034767-58050457 GCA_024520975.1 Erythroxylum areolatum | reverse complement strand
ATATATGGTGCATGTGCTAGGTTTAAGTCTTCACGTCTGCATGGGAGTCCTCCATCTGCGGATGGGCCGTGAAGCGTAGGCTGGGCTTGGAGTAGGTATGAGACTGATCTTTGAAGAATAGACCGATCGGCCCTTGGGTTGTTATGTCTAAATTCGGGCCCAGCACGACCGGCCCGACCGGCTCGACCAGAACTATAAAATACAAGGGTATAAATCTTCCTTTAGAACGAGTTTGTACGAGTGGTTTGACAATTTACATGTATCCATATATAGAGATATATATGTACAAGTAGTTGAAGTTTGAACGAATCAACCACACTAATTAAATATTCAAAAGCTTTAATTCAGCTCCAAGTACCTGTCCTTTTCACCATAGAAGTTCCTTTGATTCCTAATAAACAAAATTCAAACTTCTTGCGATAATATATTTGTCATTCTCGTTAGCATGGGATAATTTAGAGAAAGAGAGTGCTAAAAAAAGACAATTTAAGGTGGATTAGTCATATTTATATTTTATTTCGACATTTATTATTCATTAAATTTATTTAAAGCTTAACGTTTTACGTGTGCCAATTATTTCATATAAATTAGTTTTTAGAAGAATAAACATAAAAAAACGTAATTTTTTTGGTTGGATAATTTCATTGGAATGAGTTAATGTAAGCGACTCTCCAATGTGAATAACCAACAGTTTGGATGTCCGTCGAAGAATTTATTCTTGATAAGATGTGGTTAGTAATGTTTGAATTGGTCAATAGAAATTTTATATCATGCTGGTTTTGACTCTTGTTTATGTTTCTTGTGTTCGTATTTCTCTGTACTAAAAAAATGATATAAACTAAGATGTGGAGTTTTGACAATTAAAGAATGCGAATTATTCACCAGAGAATACAAATTGTTCCATTAACATTAAACAGGTCAATTTGAATCTTTGTATACTTTATGATCACTGCTAATTTTTCATAGCGCATTCAGTGAATATATAAAATATTATTTAGTGAATAAAATTAGTTGAATTTCATAATTATTCTTAAACCAATAAACTATGGTGCTTTGTTTTTAAATATAACTAAATTTCTTAAATCTTGAAAATCATGTAAGAATTTGAATAGGTATGGTTGATTTTGAAAGATTACGAATCAACAAGTCTAATCCTAATATCTTGATTTCGATTGACAATAAATCTTGGATGCATATATATATATATTAATACAAGACTTATTAATGTTTTGATAATGTTTTGATAAAAATCTTTTATTGTACAATCCTATTTAGTGTACCTTTGCATTTTAGATTTTTCAATTGATTTACTTCTTTTATTGATAGAAATATCTTGGAACAATGAATAATAATTTTGGATGTTCTATTCAAGAATTGTTGTTAGGACAGTCATACATTGCATTTTGACATAAGATTCAGTTCTTCCATGTCCGGTTAAATATATAAAAAAGCAAAACGATTTAAATAAAATTTAACGTAGTAGATCGAAGTCCATAGAATTTAACATGAAAAGAAATTTGATTCATCTTATAAATCAAAGGCGATTCTACTATTCGCTATAATTGAATTTGCCGAACTGTCAATATTATCTCAATTGACTTGACCCTCGTTTTCATACTTATATACATAGGAATTTAAAATATATAATTGCCACATGAATTCATCCTTACCAGCTGGCCCTTGTTTTTTTTTTTTTTAATTTCAACGTGTTCATTTACACTTGGATATTGGCTAATTTTTATGACACTTAACATAGGTCTTATTACATG
Source organism: Erythroxylum areolatum (assembly GCA_024520975.1). Lineage (NCBI taxonomy): Eukaryota > Viridiplantae > Streptophyta > Magnoliopsida > Malpighiales > Erythroxylaceae > Erythroxylum > Erythroxylum areolatum. Next base: position 58,048,688 of record JANIJH010000223.1, on the reverse strand, counting down.
TCTCGGATTATACATAAAAGAGTTAAAAACAAAGGAAATTTGGAATACTTGATTTCGATTTAATCTCGACTTTTGAAACAGTTTTCGTATCCAAAACAAACTCCAATCTTTCGAGACCTTTATGGGAATTATTTACCGACAAATAGTTAACGTCTTTCTACAATTTTCTTAATACATAAACGCTTTTAACGAGTCAAATAATCCGTATACTTATGAATAATATGAGCAACTACAAAAAATTTTAACCTTTATATATAGTTTTTATATCGAACTTCTCCATCACATGTCCGATATGAGTTTGATCTACACTAACTAGAATTCATTTTCTTCCACAACTTCAACCATTGATTTATATTATTTAGTTGATATACTTTATTACTTTTATCTGAATCAAATTATGTAACTTAATCGATAAAGTATTGAAAAATTGATAAATACAATTACTAATTGTCTAACTTTACGGGACTAAATAAATAGTTAACAATATTTTAGATCCTTGAATAATTAGCCATTAATCGAGAAAAACCAATTAGATCGTGAATAATGATTTTTAATAAAATTAGAAGAAATCTTAGAATTTTTTTATATATAGTTTATTAACATACCAACTAGGAGTGACTAACTAGTGGAGCTTTAAATATAAGAAGATTTTGTTGTTAAAAGAAGTTGACCTCATACGTATAGATAAGGCACAATTATTAACCAAAAAATCTATGGACAGCTCGATCAAAACAATGTTCATTGATGGTTTTGATACCTGGAAGCAAAATGGAGGATGATTACTCAACCAGGAACATTCTGGAAGTGATGGGATAAAAGACAAGAAAATTGCCAAGTTATCAAAAATTAGCACACGGTTAACTTTTGTAATCGATTTGGTCGGCATCTTAACCACAATTAGGGGAACAGCAACTGGATTAGTCATTTGCATACAAGATTGAAATCAAAGTTGGCAAAAATTTGACACCTACAAACTTGAAATCAAATCTAGACCAAAAAAACCAAATTCTTTCTAACAAGTTGACTAAAAGCAATACATTAAATGCATGATTTGCTATCAAGTTGAAAACTGCTTTTCTACAAAAGGGTATAGTAGGAAAGAAGAAATCGGTACAAAGATCAATGAGAATGTCGACAAGACGACAAGCTTATTGGAAGAAGACGGTAGGTGTAGAAAATGGAGAGGGGAGCGAAGGGTTTCATCCTCTTCCTCATCCACCTTTTATCCTTGGAAAAATGTGAAGCCAATGTTCCACGCGTTCATATGGAAAGAAGGGGAAGAACCGTATTCGAAGCTTCCCAGCTCACAGAAAAGATCAGAACAGGGGCCCCACAGAACAGTAACCCGGTTGAATATTCTGCTGTATTGAATTTTTGATAAAGAAATTGCTAACCTTTGAAAGAGGCTAAGTGGGGTGGTGTCATATTTGCTTTGTCTAATGGTAAGTAGTAGTGTTAGTTTCTCAAAATTTCTAGAACCCCACGTCGCTTTCTGTGTACTGTACACTCTCTTTTATTATAAGTGTCTCGCACACGAAAGCAGGGGGAAGAGAAATACTTCCCCTTTAAAGTCATGGTCTCTTTGTCTTGTGTGTTCTATCGCCAACAACCATCAAGCCCTTCTTTTTGAACATCCATGGAAGTAGATAATCAGATGCTCTGTGACTATAATCGTGTCAGTTCAAAGTGTTTCCTTTCCGGTTTCTATTGTTGGGGCTGGGAATTCCTCACCGCTCTCTTGCTCTTTAGTTGCGCCGTCTAATCCTTTTCATTCACTTTCTTTGTTTCTCCTTTTTATTTTGGTCTCTTCCGTGTATCTTTTGGTGTTAGGTTTGCGTTTCTTTTTTTATTTGTTTTGGTTGGTTTTGGCCCCTCTTCTGGTGAAGGGTAGATCGGGAAAGATGGCCCAACGATCTGTTCCGGCGCCGTTTCTGGCGAAAACTTACCAGTTGGTGGATGATCCGATCACTGACGATGTGATATCCTGGAACGAAACTGGCACTACTTTTGTTGTTTGGAAAACTGCTGATTTTGCCAAGGATTTGCTTCCTAACTATTTCAAGCACAACAACTTCTCTAGCTTTGTTCGCCAGCTCAACACCTATGTAAGTCCCACCGCCTCACCTCTCTATATTACAACGTTTATGTCATGTTCTTTTCTATCTTGTCTTGGTTCAAATTTGGACTGCAGTCTGTGTTGTTAGTTTGGTAATTACACAACTGGGTCATGAATCCCTTGCTTTCTTGGAATTCGAACAGACTGTTTAGACAGTAGAATCGTTGGTGGGTGAGATGGTAGTTCAGGACTCGATTGTCTGAAGACTCTTTGGTCTATTATGGTTAGATGGTAACTAGCATACATGACTTTGTTATTGGTAGGATTGTAAGGTCGAATCTAGGCACGTTTAAACCGATCAACCAACAGTAGGTGAGGGGCATCGGTGTCTTGGAGTCGGATTTAGGTAAAATCATGTATTATTAGGACGGAAAATTGTATATAGTGATACAACAAGCGACGAGATCATTGGTAGGAAATCAAGTCCTATCTGATAGTAACATGTAGCAGAGCAAGTGAGGAAATTTAAGATACATTTAATGGCTTGATTGAAAGTTTCAGTGGTTTTAACAATTTCGTTCGATGATTAATATTATAAAAGATTTAAAATAAAAAGTATTAAATAACAGAAATTAATATGATTAATTAACAAAATATTTTAAATAATATTAATCTTTATATAATCAACTCCATAAGTAATCGTAAACTAGCTAATAGGTCATCACCTTTTGATACACATTATGCATCCAAGTCAAACAAAAAGATGATAGGACTCACTTCTTGTGGCAATATAGTCAACTGCATAGTTGTTTATGAGTTATTGTTGTTGATGTCCGAGCATGAGTTATTGTAAGGAAGTATTGGTGTATGAAACCAAAAGGGGGGGATTTAGAGTATGATCAATGGGCTATGTTTGTTGGGGTCCACGACGCAAATCCAACAAGATGTAGTTCGATAAGATTGGAAAGCCTCCCGCTTAGCCTGTGTGTTCCTATTCCCAGACGAAATTAGAGTAGACTAGACTAGGAAATTATATGGAAATTTCCCATTGCGTGGAGAAACAGAATCCCTCAGAAGTCCACTTTCGTGTCCCAAACTAGATCGCCAATTTATAACCAAACCAAACCAAACCCCACAACAATCGAGTATCATGAACCTTTTTTTCAATGTTCTAATTTATGTATACATTCTTATTTTTGTAAATTGGAAAAACTTACTTTTTTTTAATTGAATGTTATTTTTAATCCAGTGTTTTTAGTTATTAATTGATTTTATTAATCATTTCACTCTAACATCATCTGTTATTATTAATTTAATTTTTAAATTTATAAATAACTTTATTATAAATTTATTAAAAATTAATCAAGTATATCTTTTTTTAAGAATTTGTATTTTAATTATATAATTAAATTAATCAATATGTAATTTAATTTAAAATATTAACTTAATTAAGAAAGTTTATATTAGAATGATTTTATCATAAATTACTTTGTTTTAATTTAAGTTGAAATATCAAATTCATATCACGTGGTGATTAACTAGAGAAGGGAGCATTTACTTTTTTAATTGACAGGGCTTTAGAAAGATCGTGCCCGACAAGTGGGAGTTTGCCAACGAGAATTTCCGTCGTGGACAAAAGGAGCTTCTGTCCGAAATCCGTCGCCGGAAGGCGGCCATGCGGACCGAGGGAAATGGTGCCAGTAAGCATGTCGGAGGCGGCGGCGGTTCGTCGCATTCAAATTCCGGCGAGGACATGGCATCGACTTCAACTTCTTCACCTGATTCCAAGAACCCCGGATCGGTGGAGACCGTGGCTACTATGACCCAACTGGCGGGTTTGTCCGGCGAGAACGAGAAGCTGAAGAAAGACAACGAAGTGCTGAGCTCGGAGCTGGCGCAAGCCAAGAAGCAGTGTGATGAGTTGATAACGTTCTTGACCAAGTACGTGAATGTGGGGCCCGATCAGATCGATCGCATCATGAGGCGAGGAAGCTGCTCTGGGTCCACCCATGATGGCGGCGACGAGGATAACGATAACGATGAGGGTGACGAAGACGAAAACGGAGAGAGTCTGAAACTGTTCGGTGTTCTTTTGAAATGCGATGTGAACAAGAAAAAGAGGGGTCGTGATGAGAAAATGAGGTTGGCTGGGCCTGGACCACAAGCAAAGGAAATCAAGATTTGCAATTGAAGATTTGACGGCAGTGGGTTTGGGGGCTCTTCGTCTAGGAAGCAAAAGTGCCTCTCAATGTTATGACTAGCATTTCCTTTTATTTCAATAATGTTTGTACGGGGGAGAGCTAAGAGCTTGGAGATCAAAGGCAAATGGGTCTCTTGAGTCTTGTTGTCCCTCTTATTATGAGATAGTTAGACCATACATGTGTAAAGTTTGTGTGAGACCATTCTTAACTCTTAAGAAGGATTAATATTTGTTTAGAGATGTTCAAATCAGCTTTTACTTATGTTGTTGTCGAGACATTTTCTTATTTAAAGTTAAAGAATAAATGTACATGGTGCAAAGAATCTTCAACATTTCTTCTTTATCCTAAAAATTACAGTAAGAAACGTGCACGGTTCGCATGAAAGAGACGGTAGAGAGAGAGGGGCACTGTGTTTAAGTTGAAACGGATCGTTATGACGTGTAACTTTGCTAGTCATAAAATATCACCGGTGGACGCTTCATGAGCTGAGAACTCATGGCTGTCAGATTCGGTAGCATTTTGCCCTCTACACCACTCTCCTTCCCTTCCCACTTTACGTCCCCTGTAACTTCGACTACGGTAAGATCCTTAAAACCCCATATCAGAGTCACTTCTTCCCCGGCCATGGAGATGCACGGCAGTGGACGTGACAAGTTTTTGGAGTACCCATTTGTGTCGGCTCCGCACAGGGACATGATGATTGATCTTATTTCTATGGTGGAAGATAGACTTGGCTCCCAGCTTCTTCCTTGTAGTCTCCCAATTGATGCACAGTACTGTCAGAATGAAAATGGGACCGCCCAAGCTTCTCTTCACATTAGATCGGGTCACGGGTCATCCCTTGTAATTTCCCGTCTCTTTCTCTGAAATTCCCTTACTGAAGCTTGGAACTTTGATCGGTTCCTGTTCAGAAAACATACAATTGGCTATTAATTTATGTAGTTTCTTTCAATTGTTGAGTGGCATTTTGAAAGCGTCTGCTTTGCTTGATCGAAGCAGGACAGATGCGTTCTGGTGGTAGAGTTACTGTTTGGTATCTGAGTCTTATGGGTTTGGACAGTCTTCTTTTTCAACCTTGCTAGTAAGTACATTGATTGTTTGTAGTGGTAGCTAATTGTGCTTCTTGCTATGATGATCTTGTAGGCAAAGTAAAACTTGCGCTAATTTAGAAAACAACTGCAATCACCAAGTAAAGTGGAACTATTGTAATATTGCGTCTTCTGCAAAATGTCCTTTTCAGTTCCACAAGTTGTTGTGCATGTTGGGTTGGTTAATTGATGCAGGAGATCGGTAGGTTACTTTTGTGCTGGCAGATCCCAGTTCTATAATTGTATTATATGTAGGCTCTAACTGTGATTCAGCTTTTGTTTTTATTGTAAATCATGATTACAGAGTTGTTTGCTAATATACTACCCTCATTGTGGTTGCTTACTTAAATCTAGCGGTTCCAAGCTATGTCCATTAAGAAAGAATTTAAAGTTAGAAAGCTATCATTCCCTCGGGGCTTCTTGTCGCAGAGTGCATGGATGCATTGTTCTGTATTTTTTTAGGAACAGGTTTGGGCACAATTGGAATGAACAAACTGTGCAAGTTTGTCTTACCGTGACCTTAGAATTACATAGTTGGTCTGATTGCTAAAAATGCTCCGTGCTAGAAAACTATATTTTAATTTATAGGGTGTGGGATAGGGTTTGTAAGTTCTATTACTTTATTATTTCCTCCTTATCTGATGTCTCATTGGCTTTTGTTGTCTTCGGCCAGACTACTAATATCATGATACCATAGATCAAACATTTTCTACCATAGATCTTGGTCATAAGCATCTATAGATTCTATACCATAAAATTAATTTTTGTATAAACCATCTTACCCCTCTTTTTGATGTTTGAGCTAATGTCTCTGCAAGCTGGCCTGTTCGTCCATAAATCGTCTATTATTCCCCTTTGGATTGTGTTGCTGTCAACTTCAAAGGATTGGATGAAGTGTGCCTCATGATTCATGTTTCATACGTTTGTCTTAAATATGATTCAAACATAGGTATTGCTTGGTTATCAATTCAGGGGGCTAGGAATTTTAGTGTTAATAATGTGGATTGTAACTTGTGTCACTACAATATACCATGCTCCTCATCAATTTACTTGACATTAGTACAGAGTGATCTAATGCTGGGCATGTTTCAGGTTGATTTCATATTGGGAAGTTGGCTACATTGCAAGCTACCAACGGGTGCATCATTGAACATAACAAGCCTTTTAGCGTATCTGAATCTTTCAACCGATGCACCAAATTTTGTAGCTGAGGTAATCCAGGGCAGCCCAACGTCTCTTGTCTTTCTCCTTGATTTACCACCAAGAAAGGATCTTGTCATGCATCCAGACTACCTCCAAACTTTCTATGAGAACACGCAGTTGGATACACATAGGCAAATGCTTGCGAATCTTCCCGAGGTTCAACCTTACATCTCTTCATCCCTTTATCTTCGACACTACTTCTCGCCAACTGCAATATTGATTCGTATAGAAGTCAAGGCGGATGAGTCAGGTCAAATGGAGGACATTATAAAGAGTCACTTGAATCCTATTGCAAAGGAAGTTCTGAGAATCTGGCTGGACCATTGTGCTTGTGGTGGGAGAGAAGTGGGAGAAGAGGAAAAAACATATTTGAAGAAGAGGGATAATATGATGAAGAACAAAAGTATTGAGATTGATCTTGGCTCAAACTTTCCTAGGTTATTTGGACCAGAGGTAGCAAATAGAGTGCTAGGAGCCATAAGGGAGGTGTATAATGTATGAGAATTATAGCAAATGACTATCCTCAGGTCCTTTTGTTCATGTTACCATTAAAAGGTTAATCAAAAAGAGACCTCAGATATTATGGCGCAGACCATAGGTATCTTCATCACGGATCCAATCAGCACAGTTGATTCCGTTGAACTGCAATGAACTTTAAAACCTAAACGGGAATCCCGTTTATTCATTTGGAAGTAACTTTTAAAGAAGAAAGCAGAGGTTGTCCAACATGGGTAAGTTCCTGTAATAAATATATGTTTAACCTTGAAAGTGTTGCCCTGATAACTTTGTACATACTAGACCTAGACCTGAACATGAGTTTGTTATAACTCAAGTTTTAAAATTTTGAAGAACTTTTAACATAATTTTTGATGGAACAAGTAATCTTTTTTCTTTTTATTTAAAATTTACATATTATAAAAAATTTTAATTTTTCAGTCATTTTTTGAACTAAAATCTCACATTATATACATGGCATGCAATTTGTTTCATTTATGAAAAATTATTTATAATTTGTTATCTAGTATGACTCAATTATGAAAAATCATTTTTGATTTAGTATTGTGAAAGGATGTTATACTTTTTTTATGGTTTAAATTAGTTCTTGTTTAAAAAAATGTGATGGAAAAGTTATCAAAAAGGGTTAATTAAGATTATTAATCTAAATATAAGTAAAAAAATATTAAACGATAACAAAATTTTTAAATATGAGTGAAATCACAATTATCTTTTATCTTAAGCCACTAAAGGCAACAAAAGAGGTACAAAGGGCAGCGATGGCGATTTGTTAGTTTATCACCACAAAGGATAGATGCATATGCATAATTGGTGTAACTTCCGCGTGGTGCTAGTGAGTAATCTGTATTCTTGCTTGCCTCTAAACGTATAAAGGTAGTCTGATGTTGTGAGTCATTACTTCGACCATGGTTGGAGGAAGTTTATAAATTTAAGCCCAGCAAAAAATCTATATATATATTTTAAATTTTTTACCAATTATACATTAAATAAACTATTGGACATTTATAAATAAAAACAAATTTAGTTGTTCAGAATAAAAATATACTTTCTTATAATAATATAATTTAAGAACAACAATTAATCTAAAATAATTATTGAAAGAATTATTAGTTGTTTATAAATATCAATTTTGAATGAGTTTTTTTTGGCTTTTCTTAATCCATATTTAAATTTTAAAAATTTCAAGAAAAAACTCGTTAATTCACAAATTTGTATCCTAAATGTATTTAAATATTTAAATTTTAATTGCTTTAAATTGACGTTAATTTAAAAAATATTGATTAAACTCGATCACAAGAAAGTGAAGCATAAATCATCTGCATTCAACAAAAATTAACAAAGTTATTTTGTAATTTTAGCTACAAATTGACTTGAGAAAAAAAAAAAGACATAATTGCATGAAGATAATGGATTATGTTCATTTTTCTTAGAATTCTTGTGATTTATAGGCATGAGTGCCTTTATAAGGTTTGGGCCCATTGGGTCACTAGTGCTAAGATTGTTGGCCTTCCCTCGTTATGATGAAACAAAACAAATGAAACAACGTACAACACCAAATTCAAAAACTTCAATGTCAGGAGATGACCCATCAACAAAAGCTTATCAGAATTCAAGGCCACCCATGACCCAAAGCCAATATGGAACTATTTCAAGCGCATTCTCTCTTTTTCTATCTCATACAACTACAACTTTTCTTGAAGCAATAGAAAAGCTAAACAAACACAATTCTAATATAAGAATTGTACGATAGAAGAGAGAAAATAAATTTTATTGATAGAGAGTTATGTTAGTCTCTCTCAAAAGTTGTTTAAGTAGGTTTACATTATCCCTAATTCATCTTAGGAAAAATTCTAAATAAAATAGGAAATTCTAATCCATTTTAGGAAGATTTTTAAAAGAAATAGGAAATTTTAATTTATCATAGGAAGAAGACTTTTAGAAGAAATATGAAACTCTAATTTATCTTAGGAAGATTTCTAAACAAAATAGGAAAGAAATAAAAGAGATAATTAAAGTTTAAAATAAGAAACAACTAAAATAAAATAGAAATTTATTCAAAAATCTTGCAGAGAATGATGTTAGATAAGGTGTGATTATGTCCTAGTTAATATACCATTCTATCTATCTAAACAGAAAGCAATGCAGAGAAGAATGTTAGATAAGATAAGGTGAGAACATATGTTAGTGAATGTCTTAATCTATCAATGAATTCAAATGCCTCATCATTCACCTCCGCTTGTTAAATAACTCAACCCTAAGTCGGTATTAGTATATTCAACCTCCATATCATGAAAGTACGATGAGATATTAGCAGCATTGAAGGTTATCTATAAAGGTAGTTCAACAATGAAGGCATTGCCATTGATTTTCTTTTTTAATTCTGAATGGACCATAGTTCTTTCTTTAATCTTCTCCCACCAAGAAGTGGCTGCCTTCAACCTACAAACTATCAACTTTACCTTTCTCTCTTTCGAGATCTCATGATAATCAAAGAAGCACTCAATGTCTGCGATTTGGTCAAGAAATCCTTCAATACTAAAATCCTCGTTAAAGATATAAATATCTACCTAAAATTTAAAACCATAGTTAAAGTTTCTTTGGTTATGTGGTCTATCATACAAGAACTCCTCATTTGACTCTTATTTGCTATCGTAGGCAAACTGGGACCAACTTTAAGAAGGAATGAGTCTATAACTAGAGCGCCTTAGGGTTTGTTCTTCCCTAATTGGACCTCCATTATCATTCCTATCCCTGTAGACAAGATGTTTAAAGACATCGAGCTACTCTATGATATCCATAAAATACACCTCCAAACAATCCTCTAACCATTAGATAATTTGATGATCCATCTCCTTTAGTGCGTCAATTTTGGTAATTAGACCTAAGGTTATCTGTAATATAATTTGTGTTACTCTTTCCGTCACTAACCATAAAGGAGGCAATTTAACTCGCTTTGATGCCACCTAACACAATAGAAAAGGTAAACATACATAATTCCAATTTGAGAATTATAGCCTAAAAATTCGCAAAGAGAAAATAAATTTTATTAATAGAGAGTTATGTTAATCTTTCTCAAAATTTTTCTTAAGATGTTTATATAAACCCTAATTCATCTTGGGAAAAATTCTAAACAAAATAAAAAACTCCAATTCATCTTAGTAAGACTTTTAAAAGAGATAGGAAACTATAATTTATCTTTGTAAGAAGATATCCAAAAGATGTTTTTAGGTTTTTCACCTAAGCATCTTCTTCTTTTTTTGCAGTGTCTACTAACAACTCTTTCTTTCAAGTTGCTCTTTTGTTTATATTACAAGTCTTGAATAACAACTATTTTTTTCAAGTTGCTCTTTTGTTTTTGTTATGTAATCTTCTGTTTTGCTCTCTCTCTCTTTCTTTATCTTTGTGTCTTTACATTGTCTTATTTTGCTCTTGTGATCTCATAGTCTTTACTTCCACGCACCTCTATTTTGAATTAGCTTAGTTAATTGTGATATGGGAATATTGGGTTCTTGTTACTATAGCTTAATTATTTGTAAACCATAATTATTGTTCACTACCTCCAGGTTCCTTGTAGTCACTTAACAACTCCACTCTGATAGTCACCCTTTAGTGCTCTAGCGCTAATTTAATCATCCACTTGCTTGTTCCAGTGCCATCGTCAGTCTAATAAACGTCCTCAAGTGCTTCAGCATCGTAACCCAATTCTGCTTTTGACTACCTATTGAATTCTCCTTCAAAATCTAGTGGAAATTTTGTCAAAATTGTCATGTCTGCGGTAACTAACGATAAATTATAAAAGGTAACTTTAGAATTGTACTTTTAAGCCTTTTCATTTCCTTGTTGTCATCCTCTACTTTTTTTAGAAATTTTATTTTAAGCTTTTTCATTTCCTTTTTACCATCTTTTAAATTTGTGCAAGCACCTTTAATTTGAAATTTTTAGGTTTCATTTTTTTTGCCCTTCAGTGGAATTTATTTTTAATCCTAGTTTTCCTATCTTGCGTTATTTTGGATCCATTTAGGGACTTGTCTTCTTTATTTTATGTTTGACATTAAGATACGAGTGGTGGCTTTGACTATCAATAATATAGTCAGGGTAAGTCTTTCGATGAGTGTTGGGTCTAATAGTAAAGAAGATGCTGACATATTATAGATAGATTTTTGGAACATAGGGACCCTTATAGGGAAGTCTTTGGAATTAGTGGAGATTTTAAATAAATATACGATTCATATAATATACATCCAAGAAATAAAGTGGACGGGAGTGAAAGAAAAAGAGATAATAGGTTCAAACTTTGGTACTTAGGGTGTTCGAGATGTCAGATTGGGGTAAGTATCTTGGTTGTTAAAGAACTTATAAATCATGTTGTGAAGGTAAAAAAAGACAAATGATATGATTATATTCATAAAGATCATGGTGTTAGGTGTTGTTCTCAATGTGGCGTATGGGTATGCACCTTAAGTAGGTTTGTATGAACAATTCAAATGCCAATTTTGGAAAGAACTAGATGAGGTGATTCAGTAGATCCCCCCTGACGAGAAAGTTATTCTAGGAGGAGACTTTAATGGGTACATAGGGGCAACCTCAAACGAGTATCCAGAGACTCATAGAGATTATGGTAGCATTTGAGTTAATGATAGCCAATTCATTTTTTAATAAAAACAAGAGCACTGGTGGCTTTTAAGAGTAGAAACATAAAAACTCAAATTGATTACCTCTTAGTAAGCCAAAGTTATTGACCTAGGTGTAAAGGTTATAAGGTAATACCGAATGTTTGCTTATTAACTCAGCTTAAACTATTAGTTTTGGATCTTATAAGTAAGGGATAAAGGAAGAAGAGAAGTTATAGGAAGTATACCATAGTTAAATGATAGAATCTGAAAGGGGACACAATGAAACTGCTTAAGGATAGAGTAGTATTTGGAGATGAATGGACAATGGTAGGAGATGCTAGCTAGATGTGGGAGAGACTAATAATTCTTTAAAGGAATACATCTAAAAGGGTCTTGTGGGTGTCTAAAGGACTATGGGTAGTAAGATGGAATCTTGGTGGTAGAATGAAGATGTACAAGAAAAAGGTTAAGATCAAGAAGGGTGTATATAAAGCGCTATTAGATAACACCACAGAGGTAGAGAGAATAGCCAATAAAGTAACATACAAATTGGCTAAGAAAGAGGTAAAGAAGATAATCATAGTATCTAAAAGTAGAGCGTATAAGAAATTGTACCAAATATTGGATACTAAAGATGAAGAAAGGACATTTTTAAGTTAGAAAGAGCTAAAAAAAGGAAAATGAGAGACTTGGATAAATTTTGTTATATAAGAGATGAAGCAGGACATGTGCTCATGGATGAAAATGACATTAAAAGAAAATGACAAAGGCACTTCTATATCCTTTAATGAAGACATAGAGGACAACATATCTTTCGGTGACCTTAGCATGTCCGAAAGGTTTGGTAACTTTACTTATTATAGATATAATAAAAGGGAAGAAATTAAAAGCTTTAAGGGAGATGAAGAGCAAAATAGTAGTAAGGCCTGATGAGATAACCACTGAGGTATGGAAGAGACTAGGTGAAGATGGTTATTTGGCTAGGCAAGCTCTTTAATATGATCTTTAAAAATTCCAAAATTTCGGATGAGTGGAAACTGAGTACATTAGTTCCTCTATACAAGAACAAAAGGTAATTCCTCTATATAAGAACAAAGGGGACATTTAAAATTGTAACAACTATAGAGTCATCAAACTTCTTACTCATGCCATAAAGTTATGGGAGAAAGTAATTGAGAAGAGAGTGAGAAAGGAAGCTCCTATCTCGAAAAACTAGTTTGGCTTTATGCTAGGAAGGTCTATGATAGAAGCGTTACATCTTTCAAGAATATTAGTAGAATATTGCAGGAAAAGACAGAGTAAACTACACTTGGTTTTTATTGATCTAGAGAAGGTATATGACAAGGAACCTAGGGAAATCTTGTGGAGGTGTTTAGAGGCTAAGGGAGTTCCTTTGTATTATATACAGATTATTAAGGGTATGTATGAAGGGGTAAAAACTAGAGTAAGGATGATAAGAGAGGATATAGAGAATTTTTTCTATCAATATTGGGCTACACTAAGGCTCCTTATTAAGCCATTTTCTGTTTACAACAGTGATGGATGAGCTCACCAAGAATGTTCAAGGGGATGTGCCTTGATATATGTTGTTTGCTAACGATATTGTCCTAATGAATAAACAAAAAAGGGTATTAATGTTAAGCTAGAACGTTAAAGGGATACATTATAGTCGAGGGCTTTTAAATTAAGCAGAACTAAGACTAAGTAATTAGCATGTATCTCTTTGGTCTATAGGGTAGATCCCAATATGAAGGTAAAGATTAGTTCAGAAGTTATACCATAAAAAGAGTGTTTTAAATACCTAGGTTATATCATTCAAAGTAATGGAGAGATTGATAAAGATATAGTCCACCGTATTAGATCAGGATGACATAAATGGAGAAGTGCATTAGGAGTTTTGGGTGACAAGAAGATACCACTCAAGCTCAAAGGTAAATTATATCATTTAGTGATAAGGTCTGGTATGCTTTATGGGGAAAATATTAACCCATCAAACAAGTGTATAGCCGTAAGCTAATGGTGACAAAGATGAGGATGCTCCATTAAATGTGTAACCTTATTAGAAGAGATAAGGTCAAGAATGTACTGTTAAGAGACAAATTAAAGGTGACCAATATTAATGATAAATTAAAGGAGATGAGACCTAGGTGGTTTAGACATGTTAAAATGTAACATCCCGTCACCGATGGGATGAGTACAGTAGATTGCATTCATATTTGGCATGCTCATGCATTATTTAGCTTA
>JANIJH010000223.1:57996420-58014342 GCA_024520975.1 Erythroxylum areolatum | reverse complement strand
GCCTTGACTCTCTTTCACCCAATCTCTTTCTCATCACCTAGAGATGGGAATGAAAGGGGGTGAGCTTGAAAGCTCGTAGGTAACAGATTTATAATCGAGAAATAAGTAAAAACTATTTTCAAAATTCATTGCTATTGTACATTTTTGTAACCATAGTAATTTCGCAGTAAAAAAAATCATCAAACACTTATTTCTCAAAATTCTCAATTTATCAAACAATTCATGAGCGATTTATAAATCATGTATGCATCAAACTTATCAACATATCATGAGCACATAAGCACATCAAAATGGTTTGGAAGGTCCAAAACAAAACGTACTACACATTTCCTATAAGGGTCCTTTATAGTCGTAAACAGAACATACTATCACAATCCTACAAAGTGGTTTTGCGTAGCCGTAAACTTATGGAAGTCCATAAAGGAGCTCCATGTCACTAGCGGGCAGGCGGAAGAAGCCTTTAGTCAAAGTACACTTGACATACTTAAGGGACCAAACCAAACCCACATAACATGTATTTCATAACCTGTAAATTTATTGCCCAAAATGACACATTTTCGAAACTTGATTTTTATGAACATGAGATATTTCGAAAACTTTTTTTCGAAAACATGATTGCATAAATATGTATCATCTCAAAAGAATTATTTTCAAAGTCTTTTCACAAATCATCAACCCAATTTACATTTAAAACATATAGCAAATTCTTAATTCATTCAAGAAGCACCAAATACAACATTTATGATGCAATTTAAAACATTTAACTTCTTTGATTCAAAGAACACATTTGTGGTTTATTTACTTTATTATAAATATGTAACCCACCTTTATTTCCTTGCTTGAAACTTTGCTAAAAAATGCCTCTACTCATGCTCCTTTTGCCTCCTTTGATTTCCTTTATCAAAGACAAAATTCCCATATCAATAGGCATTTCAATTGAAAATCTCACAAAAACCTAAGCATGAAATTAACCCTAGAATACTTAAACCCAAGCATTTCCTAAGCTCTTTGAACTAAAACCCTTTAAAAATTCAACAAATCAGAAACACCTTTACCTTGATTCTTCACAAAATGAAGAGTTTCTTGGCTTGAATGAAAACTCTTCTCTTCTTCTACCTTTTCTCTTTTTGAACAACTTCAAAATCTTTCTTAAAAGCTAAAAAAAGATCAACCTTAACTTGATTTTCTCTTCCTTTCTTTCAAACCACCGAAACTCTCACTTCTCTCTTTCTTCTTTTCGTTATTTTCTTCTTCTCTCCCACTTATCATGTTTTTGCTTCTTCCTTTAAAGTAAGCCAACACTTCTTATTTCAATTTTGCCATTAATGATTCTAAATTGTCCATTTTTCCCTTCCTTATAAGCTTATGGTCTTATAACCTTAAGTGGTCTTTCAAAAAAGCCCTTGAGCATCCTTATTACCTTAGTACTTTAATTCCATTAACCCACGTCATATAATCTTACTAACATTAATATAATAATAACTCCAAAAAAATTAAATCCATCAAAACCTCAAATTTTATTTAAATCATGCTTAATTAGAAAAAAATGGGAGCCAACAGCACATGTGTCACAGATTATGCAATCGGGGAATGCAGATGAAGAGGCATCTGTATAGTTCCTATCTATATTGCTGGAAAAGGTGAAGGTGTCAAAGAAGGACCAGAAAACAACCCAAACTAAAGCTTGACTAGTAGGTCAGTTTGATCATGAATAGAGGGAATAGTGGGATGCAACAGTTTGACCAGTTGATGGAATCTGGGCCTGAGAAGACAAGCCAGCACTACAAGCATCCATGTGATTCATAACTTCAGATGCTTCTGAATTTTGAGGAGCATTCTTAGGTTAAATTACCAAGTCCTGCATTTTCTTCTTAGCTTCCCTAAAGATTCAGGTAGATTTATTGATAACCACTTCAGTAGAATCAGTCACATGCTGTAAGCCCTGCCCCTCACTACAAATTCCATCAAAGGAATCCATTTCTTTCACATTTCCAACAAAACTAGTGGCGTTACAAAATTTTCATCTTCATTCCCCAAACTTCTTTCAAATTTATCATTTGGCATCCTAACCTTAACACCTTCATTGAAGCCTAACACCAAATTGTTTGTCATCTCAGGCAACCCTTTCTCCTTTAGATGGTCTCTAAGCTCTTGGTCTAGGTTTACATTCTCATCTTCGGCATCATGCACTTCATCTTCTTCCCCATAGGCATCTTCATCCTCATCATATTCTTCTTGCTCCTGAAAGGAGTTACCGTTCTTCATAGGCCATTCTTCATCATCACAAATTAAGCCACCCACCAATTTGTCTTTGCCACCATCAGTAGGCAAGGCTGTAGATTCGTTCAATTGTAAAGCAAAGGTCTCATCTTTTCTGTCACTAGTCAATACAGGAAAGTCACCAGATTCATCCAAGTCATCATAAGATAGATGCATAAGAGAATCAGGGGGGCCTTAAAACAGAGAGCGAAGATTGTGAATCACATCTAGCTGTCTCCCTATCCGTTTTCTGTGCCTCATTCTCAATACTTTCTTCATGCAAATCACATGTTTGAGATTCTACAATGTTCTCTTGATGGCCACTATCAAATATTGTTTACATATTAGATTCACTTCTTGCTCTGTCATTGTACTACAACTCATTCTTTGCAAAAGTAGAAGGACTAGGATGCTCGTTCCCACTTTTGTAAGAACTTCTTTGTAGCGAATTCATAGATGGAGGTGGAAGAACACGAGGTTGTCTCATGGAGTACTGTGATCTTCCAAAGGGATAAAACTCATCTGCTTTAGAATTGCGATATTCACGTTCATGATATGGAGGATATACACCATCACGAGAATGATTGCGACTCCATCCACCATCACCAAATCTCTCGGAAAGAGTCTCATGAAATTCATATTCCATCCCAGACTTCTACTAAAATGATCTCCATCTCTAGATAGATTCCACCTTTGACCTTTGGTATGCCTGAAATCAACCTTGTGAGGATCAAGAACCCCTCCTTTATGAATACTCCAAGAGGGAATACATCCAGGTCCTGTATAAGTCTCTTTTGTGGAAAACACTCTCCCTCCAATAGAAGGTCACACCGAGGGCTATGATGGCCATTCTCCTGGTCATTTGAAAGGAACAATGCATTGTTTCCACTGTCAAGTGCATCTTGTTTCCATGGTCAATGATGTTTCCCTCTGTTCAAAAAGGTTGAAGAGCCATCTCTAGAAAGGAGAGGCCTAGAACTCATATCAAATGATTTATTTGCCCCTAAAGAATCAGTAGACGTCGAAGTTTTAATCCTCTCCACCATCCTTTCCCCATCTTCCCATTCACTAGTATTTGCTGACTTGGAAGCATCTCTTTCGGTTGCTCTTGCTCTCTCTGACATCTTCTCATCCGACAAAATAAAAGAATTATTATTATCAAACTTAGTTGCTTTAGCCTGCCTTTTTGCAATTCTTTCCTCCAATTCTAAAAGCTCCTGTTTAACAGCTTGTTTTCTCCTCTCCTCCTCTATAAGAATCCTCTGTTTCTCTTCCTCTCTAGCTATTCTTTGTTCTTTAGCTTTTTGAATTGCTTCTAATCTTTCTTGTTCATCTTTCCATGTAGCTTCTTTGGTTTCCTCTTCCAACCTCCTCTGTTGTTCTCGTTGTTCCCTTGCTAGTTGAATCCTCTCCTCCTCCTCTCTTCAAGCCAGCTCTATAGCCCTTTCTTGCTCTTCAATTACCCGTGTCTGCTCTTTTCCTGCATCTTCTGCACCCTCTCAAGTTCAGCCTCAAAAGACTCCCTGATATGATCATGGATATTAGTCTTTTTAAGCACATCTTTCTTCCTCTTAACAAGAGAAACAAAGGGCCCATCAAAAGGATCATGTCCATCAAACCTAGATGCTCCAAAATCCCTCATGAAAGGGTCATCCATGTGAGGTTTTTCATTCTTTGAGGATAGACGCTTCTCCCTACCAATGCTCAGTATTGGATCATTAACTGGAAGCCCTTTACCACCCAAAGAATAGGATGATTTAAAGCTGGACTGTTTTGGAAGTAGTCGGATCTGCGGTTTTTGGACTGTTCATTACCATATCTCTCCCTAGAGTTCCAATCGGATCCTCACCTGCTAAAGTAGTCCATTTTGTTAATCAAAGGCAGTCTCCCTCCATGTCCACAACCTACATCTCTCCTTCCAGTAGCATCTTGAACAGTGTCTCTTAAGAGGGATGGGACATACTTATTTTCCTTACTTGTTTTCATGTTTTGACTGGATGGCCTTACAACAATGCCACTTCTTTCATTGCTGCCCTCTTGGGTACCAAATCCATTCACTGTAAGATGTTGAGAAACTCTCCGTGAGCTGCCTTTCCCTCCCTCTCTAGTAGATGTCTGTGTATCCCATCCAAATTTGTCCACCTTTGCGACTTCACTGGAAGCAATTTTTCCAACTTCATTGTCACGCTGCCATCGCCTGTCAAAATAATTATGTATTGACTTTTAAGGTAAAACATTTGGCCTTGGGAAATCAAAATCCGTTTCCTAGTAAGTTTTGATCTTGTAATTCCATGATCTGTACCCCTGTCAATCAAACCAAGTCTTGTATCTCACTCATCATTTTCCCAGTTTGACCTGTGATTCAACCTAACTAATCGTAATGGTTCTGGAAAGTACTCTTCTCGCTTCCGCTCTTTCTGAATCATGCCATCAACACCCAAAACACGCTTTTCACCAACCTTCTCATCAGCCCCATTGCTAGAACCATTCCTGGATTGCATCTGTAGACGCTTATCCATAAGTGCACTCAAACCAGAACCAATCCCCTGCCCATAGCCCTTATCTTCATTCAAAACCTGCTTTTGTTTCTTATTCAAACCATCTTTCTGCGTCTTTTTGAATGAAGAAACCATTGGCAAAGCTGCCTTCAATGATGGAAAATCCTCACCTTTAAAAATCGTAGCTTTCTCAGGAACCAGACAGCTCGCTGATAGCCCAGAAGCTGCAGGTCCCACAGAGCGCACAGAAGGTGGCATATACAAAGAACTACTATTTCCTTTACTCACTTCATTAACAGAATCACTTGGTCCTTGTTCAAGAACATGATTAACGCTATTATCATCTACAGTAAGATCACTGCCAATACCTAATAGCCCATCTTTCTCCGAGGCAGTAATAATAGCAGGCTTAGTCCATCCCATACTAGAAGAACTTGGCCGGACCCAACCAGTCCCCGAACCAGAACCTATGGGCCCTCCTTCTGATCTCAAAGAATCAAACTTTTCATTCTCCTTCCTTAAAGATGGCAGACTCAAGGGGGTGGAATAGAAAGTTTCGTCACAGCTGCCTTTTGTGAACTGTGAGGCCTCGAAAGCACCACCATTTCCCCCCTCCTTCTCCAACTCCACCGGATCGATTCCGGTTTGACCCAAAAGAGCTTGAATGGTATTAATGGTTGTAATGGTGATACTATTGTTGTTGTTGACCATATGACTTGTTTAGATTTACAGAGACAAATTTTGTCCTGGCTCCAAGATTGGCCATCTCAGGGCGGTCCGATCCAGATTATCAATCCTTAAGACCGACTTAGATCCCCTCCAAAACATCAATTAACAAAAAAAACTCTTACTCCTAAAACTAAGCTTATTCCACGATCTAGCTATAATTGATCCCTGTTGAATCAAACCCTAGGGAGTAGAATCTCTCCCTCTGAACTTGATACAACACAGACATCAGAGCAATATAGAATCAGTTACTTTATAAATTAGTGAATGATAGAGTGCTGTGATATCAGGATTAGATTGTGAATCGAAATGGGAAAAGAGATGTAAGATAAAGGAAACGTGTACCCCTGGGACGTATTATAGAGGCGGTGAGAATAACATAAGCTGCGGAGAAAAGTGCATGATAGAGAAGGAGAACGGAGAAAGAAGAAGAAGCCAAGCCCTACTAGCTCGAACTCGAGGAAGAGAGAGAAATAGACTACAAAAAATAAAAGTTTTTATTTTTGTAATCGAACTCACTGTCTCTGATTGTTAATTTAATTTTCCTTTTTAAAAATATTTGTTTGTTTCTAAATGACGCCGTTGAACTGGAAAAACAAAATGTACTAAGTCTATAAAAAACGCCTAAAAATAAAGGAGAGTGGTAATAGAACGGGATGTAATATAACACACTTCTATTATTTAGTTGAGAGTTTCATAATAGAATGACATAAAAGCGAAGGGTTTCATATTACGTTCCATTCCATCCTAAACAGTGAAAATAAAAAATTTTCGATTCAGGAGCTTAAGATGTAATATAAACTAATAAATACATACTACCTAATATTTCCTTAATAATTTTTCTTAATACCAATTATTTCTTCTAAACCTAATTCGTTTTTAGACTCATTTATTACAGTCTACAAAAATTGTATATAATTAATAATATTTTATATTGTTTCTCCTTACCCTAATAATAATATTTTTATATTATTAATAATAAATTATATATAATTAATAAAAATAAAAATTTAATAAATTAATAAAAATAGAAAATATATTAAAATATTATTCTTTAATTGTTTGTATATATTTCTATATAAAAAACATATAAATAAATTATTTTTAAATATAAATTACATATAATAGAATAGAATAAAATAAAATATATTAAATACTTAATAATAATATTTTTATATAATTAAAAATAAATTATATATAATTAATAATAAAATAATAAAAATTTTATTATTTTAAAATAAATAATATATAAAAAATTATTTATCTTAGTTATGATTTAACACGTAACATTTTAATTGAACATAATTTCTATTTTAAAATTATAACATTAAATTTTTTATAATAACTATTTTTATTAAAAATATAATAATTGTTTATTATATATTATATTATATTTTATTAATTTTTTAAATAATATTTTACTATATTATATTATTAATCTTTGACCCTTCCTAAATAACCATTATATTATATTTGATTTCGTTATAATCTGTAGGTCTCGACAGCAAGGAGGCCGGGGAAGGAGAGAGAATGGCCACAGAAGATCCACTGTCGCCGTCACTTTCCGGTGTCCCTATCAGGTCCATCTCTTATCTATTGACTATTTCTAACGTACTAGTCTGCATTCGACCTCTTATGAATTGATCCTGTATGTTTCACTCAACCTCGCCACTTCTATGTCGTAATCGATAGGCTCCACTTCAAAATTGTTACTTTCTCTCACTATCAGTACGCATATATTAACTAAAGAAAAGGGGGATAATATGGCAGGATAATATGGTGGATTTGCTAGGCGTGGCCGGCCGCCACCATGAGCTGCAGATGGCGGTGTGTTGCTGCTACCGCGATGAGCTCCGTATGCGCCAATGCGTCCAATCTCCCTTACGTTTCTCTTTCCTCTCAGATATGCATCTGTTTTTTCAGCGGTTTTGTTATTGTGAAAACTTCTAATTAACTGTCTTTCTTCTTGTTCTCAATCTTTGATTGATTCTTGGCAATTGGCGGTCGAAGGATTAATTTATCGATTTCTTTTTAGTTTTGTTAACTCTTAGGATTGCTGTTCACGAATTGTATTACTAATGTTTGATCATATTGCACTCAGTTCCGGATGGAATAGCTTTGTTGTTGAAATTTAATTGATGGATAAACGGTAAAGTTTATTTTTTGCGGCAGTTATAACATCTCTCTCAATTCGAAACTTCAATGATAAGACTGTTCCAATGCCAATCCAAATAAAACTAAAAGTTAAATATCAAAATTGTATTGTTTTCAGCCCACACGATGGGCCATTAGCTCAGTTATTATGCCTTTTCGAGATTCTTATATGCAGCATTTCTGTTAAATTTAGCAACTTATTCCTTCCAGTGTCTTGAACTGGTTGTTTAAAGAGATGATGTGCATTAGAATCATCCCAACTACAGCCGTCCATTGCTAACAAAGCTGCATTATAATGTTTTATTTCTTTAAATAAATATTTAATACGATGCATTGCATAATTTTGCCTCGGATGAAGTGCCACTTTAAGCTATTTTCATATTTAAAGTTGGCATTTGGTAGTTTGAATTTTTTGGGCTCTTTTATGAGAGAGTTAGCTTTGTCTCACGAGAGGTAAAATTGGAGATTTGTTGCTTTCTTAAAATTCAACTGATTGCTGACACAGATGGCTGATATTTTTGTTAATGACAGTACAGTGACCTAGCTGAATCAGAAAGAATTCTTACTTTGGAGACATTTAAGCGAGCAACAGTGAAGTTGGAACCAAAATGTTACTCCACAGGTGACAGATGACAGTGAAATGGGAAAAGAGCAGAATAAATTCCACATTATAGTTATTAAAGATTTATGTCTTCCACTTATTGCTTTTGGGGAGTCGGCCATCTTTGCTAGTCCCTTAATTACTTATGAGATTCCAACAAAAAAGATCCAGGGCTATTTTTCCTGTGGCCTTAATAATCCATGCTATAATAATCCATGCCATAATCAGTAAGGCTTGTCTATAATCACATGCATTACATAAATTTGGTTTATTTTTTGATAAACAATCTTAAAAATGTCTAATCTTTTAGAATTTTTTCATTCCAGTGCTGAAGCTTTTAAAATTTTCAATTGAGTGGTCAACTTTTTAAAACTTTATCAGTTTAGTTCAAAATGTTAGAATCGGTAGTAATTTGTTGATTTGGCTTACGGAATCTTTGTTGTTCATGACATGTAGGTATCTATCTGAAAAATTTCTCTCTACTCCAATATAACCATTGTAACTATTTTTTCAGGTAGACATTTATATGTCATGAATAGCAAAGATTCCGATAGTTAAATCAGCAAATTAATAATGAAATTAACATTTTGAACTGAACTTTTAAGGTTTTAAAAGGTTGATCATTCAGTTAAAAAATTTAAAAGTTTGGACACTAAGTCCAGAAAAACCTTAAAATGTTAGGCACTTTAAAATTGGTTATCCCTTTTATTTTTCAAACTTTTCGCTTCTGTTGGAGAAGTTTGTGAATTATATTCTTATTGTAAGGGGTGCTAAATTTCCAATCAACTTTGAGTTGCCTTTTGCGTTTTGAATCAAGTGCATAAAAATAGAAAATACACTTGTTAGTGACAAAGTTTAATGGCATTCTTATCTTTTTCTTTTATCTTCATGTACCTAATGTTGATGGTTGTGTTTATATGCGCAGTTGTTTTCAATCAGTAGAGTTCAACTACTTTCAAGCTTGACTTTAATGTCATTATCGGATGTCCCTATACTTCCACGTCAAGCCTTGATAGGTCATCATCCCATCCACAATGTGATTGTCTAGCCCTTATGATCAGAAGCTTTTTCTCTATCAATTTTTTGGTGGGATTTGTCCGAGATTTTACTGAGGGCCAATTCAATTGAGCAAGAGTTGGTAGATGTCAAAAAGTAATGCTCCAAAAGATAGAGCTTACCGTAGAGAATACATATACTGGTGCACGTTTTTTTTAGGCAATAGATGCGCCAAAATGCTTGGATATACGATCACGTAGCATTCCCTTTGTCCGTATGGATGTGCCATTGAATTCAATTCCAGTTATTTTGTATTAGTCTTATTCAAGTGCCTCTATTTTCGCTCAATTAGGGTGCTGGCTGGTATTTGAGTCAGCAATATGGCCACTTCAAATTGAATAATTGTGCATGCTGCTAGTCCCTTCTGTTATGTCACATGTTCTTTCTTAATCGTCATGGCTCATGTAGGCTTGGCAATGGATCGACCAAGCCAAGTTAGGAGGCTCAATCAGGCTCGAGCTTGGGTCACCCAAATGGATGTTAATTTGATCTCGAGTTTCTTATACTCACGACAAAATAACATCGAAGCAGTGTGAAACTTGGACAACCTAGGCCTGGCCCGTTGATTTTGAGCTAAGCTGATTTTGCCAATTCTAGGCCCATGATTGTGGATTTTTTCAACAGTTTTTCATTAAAGCTTGTGCTTAGCTGCCTGCAGGAAACATATTTGACATGCATAGTTACGTCTTTAGCAGCAGGCTCTTTGGCGACATTGATATGTATTGTATATGCATAGGGTGTATGCTTTGCTTTCTTTTGTATAAACTCATGCAGATGAGATTGTGATCAATATGGTTGTTGGATGTGAAGTGGTAACACTAAAGAGTGGTTAAGAAAGCACCAACCTCATCGTAGCTGAAATCCCAATTAATGCAAGTCCTTTTTTTTTTCTCTATGTCGTCAATAAAATGGAGTGTAGAATATCATGGCTAACAATCCTTTATTCCCATTTTACTTTATTGGAATTAAGAGAGGTGAATATGGCAATATCTAGTTTCACTTGGGTATTTCACTTAAGTGCTTTCGAAGCCTTCCGCTGGTATTCAAATCTCTAAAACATGTAGGTTTTTCAATATTCTTCTCTTTTTTAACTGTGAATACCGAACGACGGTTTTTATTAAACTCTTGTTTTAAATGTCCCCTGCCAAGTGATCCCTTGATCTTATCTCTTTTTTCATTTGATAGTGAGACCTAGGATTGGTTTGCCCCCTTCGGCACGTCTCTGTGGTAGATATTCTGGTGCTGCAGACCTCCGAGCTATTGTGAGAATGAGTTGCAGAAGGAGCGAAATGCAAGTCATCTCTTGTACACGTTCCAATAGTTCAGAGTTCCCATGCAATTAAGATGACATGTGATAAGCTGCAACAATGTTGTGATTTCTTTATTCTTGGATTTGCATGCTAAGATCATAAGTAGATCTGTTTCTTTAGCATTTATTATGTCAAAAGATAAATTGAACAGTCTGTTTGGCAGGTACGTGGCAAGCAAAAGAAATTCAGTCAGAAAATAAGCTTCGTTCAGTGAAAGTTCCAGTTTTGTCTAGACTACTAGGAGATCTACCTTTATTTTCAGCGCGGACACTTGCATACAAATATCTTTTGCCTGATTTCGCCGACCTTTACCATAAGGGGAATTCTTATGCCCCACTTGAGCAGATAGTTTACAGCTGAGATCCTTCCCCGGGGAAAACAAACTTCTCTGCTTCCGAGGGATGTCATTACTCGTCCGGAAAACTAAAGTGTTGGGTAATAAGAATTGGCGATCAAGAACAATAGAAACCTTCTGACTCTTGTGTTTTTCAAACGAACAGGAAAAGAAACTATGGTTTTGAAGGAATCCTGACACAGGCTTATAAAGTCCTGATTCGAGGCACAGACTAGTTAAGGAATACATGCGATGTGCCTAGTTGTGTGATAATGTACCCGACACTGCCTTCAGTTCAGGGGAAGTAATGCATAGTCTAGAAATGTTTTCTATTTTATAAGACGGCTGAAGGCTTGACGGCTTTTGTGAGGAGAGGCGAGGCGATAAGAATTGACTAGGGCTATTTCATTAAGTGAACAGCCAAACTTCAACTGTTGTCCTCCCTCTCTAACTGTTCAATGAGTTAAACTGGTTTGGTCCACCTGCATGTTCCGCTTGTCAGATACTTCTTGTCGTAACTAAAAGCTTTTACAGCTCCTTTTGAAGGTCTATCTCAATTGTGGACCAACCTGCAGTTCCTTTGCCTGCTCAGTTTTATGTTCCTGTGTAGGTTATAGGATCATTTTTTATATACAATTTGTTTTCGTTAATCGATACTAGAATTTATCTATTTAAAATGGTTGGTAATGAAATTCTCCAACTCAATTTGTATCCGTCGCTGTTTCTGCAAACCAATTGAGTATTAGAAGAGTATCTTCTTTCGAGCATTCATGTCAGTTGAAACAGTGATAATTCTCCAACTCAACATGTTTTATGGGTCCAATATCAAAGAATTGAATTGTCCCATAGACTCCTACACTGAGCCATCTTGCTTCAACCGTTACAAAGCGTACCTTGTAAGTTATGAAATATTGTTAGAGAGAAATTAGTTTGTTAGCTCCTTCATGTTATCTTACATGTCAATAAGAGGTCTACTTGCATTGATATCCTTTGTGGTCCTTGTCCTCTACTACAAATTTGCATCATCCATCATAAACATTATAATGATTGGTACCTTTACCAAAATGGACAGCTGTCACTATAAAGTATTGCTCCATATATCACAAATTTTTTTGAACTATTTGACACTCCAGTTGCCATTGCAAATTTGTGACTCGCGCATTTTCATCAAATTACTCTTTGAAAACATAGAATGTTTAAGCATCAACAAGTTATAGCTCATCTCTTCTAGAGTTTTTAATTATTTATTGAGTGCTTTCTTTGTCTTTTGAAAGATTAAGGCTTCAAACCGTTCCAATGAAGAAACTACAACCTCATATATTGGGGTTACAATAATAACAACATTAACGTAATAAAAATCCTACTTGTACATAAGGTTTAGAAAGATCCAATAGTATGCAGCTTTACCTCTAATCCTTCTATACTAGGGTCAGAGGACCAATAATAACCTTTATTTTAGCAACTCTTTCCGTAAGATTGCTTCCACCAACTATTGTTAGTGAAGAATGAAAGAAATTTTTACTAATCTCTACTATCAGTAGTTATGAGAACTTTTTCATGTGCAAGAAAATTGAACAAAATTGTCGAATTCCTTATATGACAATCAAGCTTTAGTATGACAAAGTCTAAGTCAACTTTTGTTTGTGATCACTTACCAATAAGTTCATTTGTTTTCAAAAGTTTCACATCACTCTTATTTTGAGTGTTTCACTCACACTCTTATTACACAAATGTTTAGCATAAATCAATCAAATGATGAACAAGAGAGATATTCTAAAGTCAACCTTTAATTGATTTATTCACACAACAAAATAATACAAGAACTTGGATAAACAACTTCTTACTCAAATGTTTTAGCAAGAACTTTCTCTCAAAGCTTTGAATTCTCCCATAGATGATTGAATGTATTTAATGTTTCACCCTAGTGAACTACAAGAGATTCCTTTATATACACCACAAGAACTTAAAAGACCAAATAAGTTAAACTATCTATTTTCTCTAGTAGCTTTACTAAATAAGTAGGGAGTTGTCACTTCTTCTTCTAACTTCAACTAAGTTAGTGGGGAGTTATCCTCCTTAAGTTACTAACTCTACTTTAGCCTATGGAAAATGTGTTTCGAAAGATCCTCAATATATTGCCATATCATCCAACCACTTTCCTATTACTTGAAGAATTACTTCCATTTTTTTAGCTTAACACTTCTATGTTCTTGTCATATGTGCCTACTTTGTCACCTTTTAAAGGTAAGTACCTTAACGAGCCTTTAGTTTGGTCATCCTAAGCCACTTTGCATAGTCCATTCAAATACATTTAGGATATAACTACATTGTTATACGACCTAAGTTAACTATAATCCAAGTTATCATATATAATAAGCTTTAAAGATTTACATGCCTTTCGACCTCTTTATCAAAGTTAAGTGTCTTCATGCTCCCTTAGACTTAGCACGAATTAGTTATACCATCATCTTTAGTCTCGTATTTAAATCTCTTCCATCATCAAAGATTTTTTTCAATGCATGCCTACATTCATGATTGCGCATCATTACACTAATCAAAATAATAAACTACTACTATAGTAGTAGTGAGTCTAGGTCAATCTCATATAAAGTGTGTGCAAAGTTTATGAAATGAAAGTAACTGGTGTTTAGGTTTAACGGTGAGTTTTGGATTTTTTTGAAAGAAGAAAATAAAATGAAACTAACTAGTAAAAACAAATTAAAGAAAACATGCGAAAAATGATAAAAGTGGAACATTCGATAGGGACTTGGTTCTTTGGTTCAATCTCAGCCTACACCTTAATTAAGCATGTTTTATTGATTTATTGTTCTCAAACCTCTCCTAGCAACTATTAATCGTGGATTAATAATTAACCTGATTTTTTTCTTAGGTAGTATTTAAATGATTCAATGAACGCATTAAAATCATCTTTTCACAAAACCCAATAGATTCATACACAAATAACCAAACAATAACAAAAATTTGATTATCCATATACAATACCCAAATCAATTAACATAGGATAACACAATCAATTTCTAATGAAAGAAAGAAACAACAAATTAATTAAAAAATACTTAACCTAGGTTATCGGTGTCGATATCACCTCCAAACCGGTGTTGGGATGATGAGTCTCTCTCGAAAAAATATTTCAGCCCCCATTGATAACCCTACTGAAGACGCTTTATCACTACACCTCCACTCCTCTCTCACGTAGCTCTCTTCTCTTTCCTTATTCACTGATTTGAAGAATTAAGTTTGTGCTCAAGGCACTATTCATGTCTCACCCAACTATCTTCTGTCTCCCCTCTCTGTACCTTGATTCGATGAATAAACTTGGGGATTTTTGGTCAACCCTATTATTCACTCACTTCTCTTCTCTCATGCCAAGCCACAACTCTTCTCCATTTTTCTCAGTCTCCAAGCTGAAGCCCCCTCTCTTTATGCCCCCTTACTGTTTTATTTATGGGATAATTTTCCTTGGTTGTCCACCGTCACTATTCACATTTTCCTTAAACCCAAGCATGAAACGCAAGTATATGCGTTACGTTGAAAGCTTATGCTTGTGTTCAACACAAAACGCAGATGTATGCGTTGTGTTAAACGCATGTGTGTTGCGTTGAACACATATGCAAAAGGCAGAACACATATGCAAAAGGCAGACGTATGTGTTGTGTTTAATGCAAACTTTTCCCAGTTATGACCGCACTGCATTTTGTTCATCTGTTGCTCCTCCTCCTTATGCGTTGTCATTTTCTTCCTTCCCATGTTATGTTGTGTTCTCCTTTAGTTGGTATTGATTTTGCTCATGTTTGTGTCGTTTTGCATTTTCTGCTTCTTAGACGTCGCCATTTAGCTCCTTACTGTGTTGTCATTTCACTCCATGCTTGTCCACCTTTCATCATCCAGCCATCACTCCATTAAATTCACATTCTACTATGCAAAAACATGCACTATGAGTGTTGATTTCCAGCAGCCCTCTTCCATGGGTTTTATGCTTTATCCCATTCTTTTATTATTTATCTTGTCTTCTCTTGCTCCAATTTTCTTCTTCTTGCTCCATGAAAACAAATGAAAATTAATCTTAAAAAAATGACTCAAACATCGTGCTTTCAACTCACTTTAACTTCTTTACTTTCGAATTATGCCTAAAATCACATATGAGTCAAATTGAGTATCTTAAGTAATTTCATGTCAATAATTACTAAGTGTAATGGAATAATTTCATAATCAATTAAGCACCTATCAATTTTTCCCATACTTAGCTTTTGGCTGTCTTTGGAAAAATATTAAAATTAAGCTCAAAGACCCTAAAACATTGACTCATTTCCCAAATATTCCAAGATTATATAATCACAAGCAAAGATGAGTGATTTTCAAAAATCATAGCAAGATGTCAACATTCTAAGCTTTTAATCATGATCAATCAACATTCATCATCTTTAAAAACTGAGCAATCTAATGGTAGATTCGAAAAATGTGTTTAACTAAAATATATCCATGGGTACACTCAATATCATTCATGATCATGACAATCCACATCTTTACATATCATTTCATTTCTCCACCACTAATGTTCATATGCAAAATCATGAATCAAAGGACTTTTTAGGGTTGTAATATGGGCAAAGGTAAGGTGAGATGTATTTGGGTCAAGTAGCATGAAAGTCATTAAAGCTAGTGAAATAAAGCAAAACTCATCAAAAACTGGGTACCGTCAGCTATGACAAATGCAACATTTATATTTCACAACCTCATTCAGCTTTCACACACAAATCACATGAAGCATAAATCAATCCAAAGGAATCCTTTATACAATTTATGCCAACAATATATTGAAATCACAAGAGTGAACCTTCTAAGCCAACATCTACCTTATATTCATCATACTCAAATAACACATTTATCACAACTTTAGGAGAATACATTAATCATGAATAAATTTACAAACTCATATGCACTTTCTCCTCACTATATTTACGCAAACTTTTTTCATTTTCATTTTCTTTTCTTGTGTTTTTCTCTTTTCTCTTTTCTTTTTTCCTTTCTTTTTTTTACATTAAAAGAAACTACATTAACATGGGAATTTCAATGATAAGATGTTAACCAACCCTCACATATGTACACCACTATACTTAGAATTTTCTACATCCACAAACTCAACAATCACAAATGTTCCACTAGCTTTATGGCTTGGGTAGGATATTTGATTAAGTTTAAAAGCATAAAATGTGGTTTATATAAAAAGAAAGGTATAAAGCTCAAAGGGGTTTTTCAAGAGAAAAATCTTGTCAATAGGATAAGTTATTTGGTTAATATAGTTTATGAAAAATAAAGAATGCCTAATCATATCCATGTTAATGCATGTGATTTGATCTCGAATAGAAATTCAATGCAAATTTGGGATGTACATGTCATGAAGGTCACACATTATCAAAAGACAATGAGATTGATATGGATATTTCAGTCTAATAAGGCTCAAAATCTCACTGACTTTGTCTACCACTAGTCACTACTCTTCTAAAGATAATGTACATCAACCAATCACAATAACAAAAGTACATGCCAAAGTTGCTATGAAATTCTGTCGTCAATTCATTCTCTACTCATGATTAAATAATCCTAGAAGTAACAGAAAATGAGAAAATGTTTGTTTATTTGTTTTATTGTTTCTCTCATTTTGATTGAAAACTTACACATGCATATAAAAAGTAATACGAAAATGTAAAGGAAAAGAAATTTACTTTCCTTGGGTTACCTCCCAAGAATCACCTTTGTTTAGGGTCGCTGGCTCGATTCCTTCTCCTTACGTGACCAATCTTCAGGTATTACAGTTAGCGCCACTTCCACACGAGGTAGTTCTGGATAGGCCTTAGTTGATCATCATCCTTATTCAACGTCTTTCTTATCCTTAGATTTTCATTCCCGATTGAGTCCATACATTCTGAAAATATTTCGAACGTCTTTTCACCTTTTTCTTCATCATTTAATTCCTCCAATTTTTTATGTAAAGGTAAAGAGTTAGTCTCACAAACAATCATAGACTCAGTACTTACCTCCGAGTTAAAAGATGTGTCCCTTTCGGCTTCAAACTCCTTCTCAACTTCTTCGGCACAAGCAATTCGTTAAGGGTTAATCTCAAAATTTGCAAACTCCTTATTACTTTGCAAAGTTTTCACACAAACGTCCATTTGGTTCACCTCGGGTTGATATGATTGCTCCTCTTTGCTTTACAGTTCCAGATAATTGATATCTCCCCTTTGAGACAATGCATCTTGCTGGAATTGCAGAGTATCTTGTCGGTTTTTGCTGTACACCTTGCTGAAACAACTGTTGCCCTTGCTGAAACAACTGTTGCATATTCTGTTGAAACTGCTGCATATCCTGTTGAATTTGAAGATTGTTAGCAACCATAATATTAAGCATTTCTTCTAGAGATGTACCTGAGTTTTGACAAGAAGCTTCTGGTTCGCATGAGAATTACTGTGTGTCCTGCAAACTATCATGGAAGTAATTATGATAATTATCCCACCCATAACAAAAGTTAGGTTGATCAGTCCAAACATTGTTATAGGATTGAGAATATAAGTTATAAAAGAAATTACTTACGTCCATATCGATTTTTTTCAAACATAAATCAAATAATGAAAAGATAACAAAATAACAGAAAAGAAATCAATTACGAACAAATATATACAAAATACTAATTGAATCACAAACAAAAACTAAAATATCGCACTCTTCAGTAACAACGCCAAAATTGACCGCATGTCGTTACATTAGTCAAAATAAAATAACTAGACTACTACTATAGCAGTGGTGAGTCTAGGTCGGTCCTACAGAGAGTGTGTGCAAAGTTTATAAAATGAAAGTAACTGGTGTTTAGGTTTAATGGGGGGTTTTGGATTTTTCTGAAAGAAGAAAATAAAATGAAACTAACTAATAAAAACAAATTAAAGAAAACATGCAAAAAATGATAAAAGT
>JANIJH010000223.1:57984430-57996320 GCA_024520975.1 Erythroxylum areolatum | reverse complement strand
CGTGAGTTTAAGGGGAACATTTTTATTAATCCCAAATTTTCTATTAAACGTTTCTCTATTGTGGTCGGTTTGTGTTCGGTTTTGGGCCTTCCATGCTTGCATGGGTCCGAATGTTGGGCCTCGGAGTCGGGGTCCAACAAGAATTCTGAAAGTATTGCCCCAAATATTTTCGAACTGCTCTTATCCAAAATAGTATACTATGCAAGACTTTCATCCAGAATTTAAACATCTTAGAGACTGGTTCAAAATTTGACTTCTTCAGATGATTTGTAGCCCTATGTCTCTAGTTTACTTCAAATTAAAAATCATCTCATTTGGCATCTTATAGATCTAGATATACTCAAAATACTGAAATATGTTCAGTAGAATAACACTAGTTCATATTACTGAAGAGCCCACTCACTGTACCCGTCCCTCGTTTTTCATTCAATATTTCTCAATTCATTTTAGATGGCTATTATTTTTGGTAGAGATGTATAGAAATGTATTACGAGTCCAATGGTTCAAGAATCAAGTCATTTAGGTGTCTAGAGAAGAAGTTATGGACAAAAGAATCAAACAGGGTTTTGTCCTCAATCATGTTGAACCTGTATAGGGAAAAATTGAATAACTTTATCTACGGATGTCAGATTAAGGTATTCTTTAGATGATTTGAAAGAGGAATTTGAGATATACAACTTTCGAGAGACTTTGAGGTCATATTTTATCATTTGAATGGTCAAAAATAGACCAGATTATAGGATCAGACGAAGCTAAATGAAAAGGCAGATGAATCAGGAAAATTGCTATAACTTTCCCTATAGATATCAGATTAGGGTGTTATTTAGATGGTTCAAAAGAGAAATTCAAGATATACAACTTTCATGAAGACCTAAAAGGAAGATTCTATCGTATGAAGGGTCAAAAATGGAGCAGACAATAGGTACAGATGAAACCAAATGAAAAAGTAGACGAATGGGAAAAAGCAGATGAATTGGGAAAATTGCTATAACGTTTCCTAAAGATATCGTATTAGGGTATTATTTGGATGGTTTAAAATAGAAATTCAAGATATACAACTTTCATGAAGACCTAGAAGGCAGATTCTATCGTTTGAGGGGTAAAAAATGGAGCAGACAATAGGTACAGAAGAAACCAAATGAAAAAGTAGACGAATGGAAAAAAGCAGATGAATTGGAAAAATTGCTATAACTTTCCTTACAAATATTGAATTGAGGCGTTCTTTATATTATTTGAAAGAGGACTTTAAGATATACAACTTTTATGAAGATCTCGAAGAAAGATTCTATCATTTGAGGGGTCAAAAATGAACTAGACGATAGTATACAGAAGGTCAAACATAAAAGAAGCAGAAAGTCAAACATAGACGATATGACGTCATCATAGACGATATGATATCATCACAGAAGATATATTTTATAGACGATATGACATCATCACAGATGATATGATGTCATCATAGAAGATACATTTTACAGACGATATGACGTCATCATAAATGATATGATGTCATTACAGACGATACTATTTATACTCCTGAACTTCTCCACTTATAAAGACCATAACTTTCAACTCCAATGTCCAAAATTCTCGTCCTATATACCGTTGGAAAGCTAAGAGAAAGACCTACAACTTTATAGAAGACAAATTTCTTTAATTCAGCCTAGATCAATCCAAAATTTTCCTCAAATTTAGAACACGAATTTTATATTCATCCACCAATATACTACACCCAGTTCTCAACTTCATGACAAATTTTAAGATTCTTAAAGATAAAATTTAAATTCGACGTCTTCATAAGAAATGCAGCCATATGTTTCTAGTTTAATGCAAATTAAGAATCATCTTGTTTAGATAACTAGGGAAAAAGTTGTGGCTAAAAGAATGAAGCATACTCCGTGAACATTTTCCAAATCAACCACCCATTTTGTTTCACAATCTTTCCTTAACACAACTCATACCAAGATCACCTTTTCTACTTCATTTACTCCTCATTCTCAACTCCATTTCAAATCAATATCATCCATACGAAAATATAGTCCATGATTAATCATGAACACTAATAACAGAACATACACACACATATATATATATCCTTCATCAACTTAGTACACATATTCAACTTCATTTTTGCTTTCATTGTACTTCTAACTTTCACCTTAATTCTTCCCATTTCAAAATCTCTTATCCACCAAATCACCAAAGCAAAACATGAATTTATCAACATTTCTCATTCACTACTTTACTTTTGTCTATCATTTCTAATTCAAAATTTTTTATTATCTGTTATTTATTCATGACTAATCACCAAAATTTCTCATTCAATAGTTCTAATCTTCTAAGAAACGTTCGGAGTCCAACAATCCATATACAATACCCAAATCAATTAACATAGGATAACATAATCAATTTCTAATGAGAGAAAGAAACAACTAAACAATTAAAAAATACTTAACCTAGGACATCGATGTCGATGCCACCTCCGAACCGACGTTGGGATGTTATCCTTCCATGAGTCTCTCTCAGAAAAATATTTTAGCCCCCATTAATAACCCTACCGAAGAGCCCTTATCATTGCGCCTCCACTTCTTTCTCAAGTAGCTCTCTTCTCTTTCTCTATTCACTGATTTGACGAATTAACTTTATGGTCTAAGGCACTATTCAGGTCTCACCTAACTCTCTTCTGTCACCCCTTTCTATAGCTTGATGTGATGAATAAACTTTAGAGTTTTTGGTCCACCTTACTATTCACTCACTTCTCTTCTCTCATGCCAAACCATAACTCTTCTCCATTTTTCTCAGCCACCAAGCCAAAGCCCCCTCTCTTCACGCCTTCTTATTATTTTATTGATGGGACAATTTTACTTGGTTGTCCACCGTCACTGTTCACTTTTTCCTTAAGCCCAAGCATAAAATGCAGGCATATGCATTGTGTTGAACGCATACACAAAACACAGAAGTATGCATTGCGTTTAACGCAAACTTTTCCCAGTTATGACTGCACTGTTTTATTCATCTACTGCTCCTCCTCATCATGCGTTGTCGTTTTCTTCCTTCCTATGTTATTTCATGTTCTCCTTCAACTAGTATTGATTTTGAACATGTTTGTGTCGTTTTACATTTTCTCGTCCTTGAACGTTGCCGTTTTGCTCCTTACTGTGTCGTCGTTTCATTGTCAACATGTCATCTACATATTAGCCTAAGTACTAAGAATTGGTCAACAAATCCCTACTACTAAAAAATTCAATGCCCTTGTTAAAATAATTTGTGGGCCCTCCTCAAGTAATTCTTTTTAAGATTCCTTTGCCAAAGTTTAAAAACAAGAGAAATTCTTTGTTTCTATTAGCACATTAGCAACATATCATTTACCATCTTTGCTGAATAGTTTGCTTTTACTTAGGTTCTCCTTTTAAGGCTTATTTCATCTAACATAGCATAGATTTTGAAGTTATATTTCTTCTATGGAGTCCTTGCCTCCTTTTTTTGATTGTTCACAAATGCAAAATTGATTTGCTCCTTACTTACTTTTTGTTTTGACTATTTAAGAGTAAAATATGTCCTTTTATAAATAAAACAAACAATATCTTGTTTTGATTATTTGTTGTCTTACAATGGGAAGTTTTACATACCTTTTCTTTACCTTTCTCTGAGTTATTTTGAGTTCCACCATTCTTCTTGCCCTGTGCACTAGTTAGAATAGGAGGTGGTAATTGAAGATCTACCAAGGCTTTTATAATTGCTTCCCGTGCCCTCCTCTTTTGCAAGGCTTTTATCTAAAATTCAACTCGTAACTAACTTTATAAGTTGCTTATGAAGTTAAACAACTTGTGTAATATTCCACTCTCGCAAGACACATACCCGACATCCTGAGTGATATCTGAGTACGTACCCTGCAAAGATGGCATGCTAGAACAGTCATTCAGTCAAAACTCATTACAAACTTCTTTTTTTTAATTTACGCATATGCAAAAATTAATAATCAAATCGGGCCCACTTTATTCTTAAACATTTCATTCATAAGTTTGATAATCATCTTACTAATCATTAGAATTCATCAGTCACTTGGGGCGTTTTAAGATTCAAAACATTGTGATCATAATGTCATTTCATTACTAAATCATTTACAAACTCATTGTACAATATTTGCGAAAGTATAGTTCAAAACAAAAATCAATGAAGACATATGCAAGTGCAAACTGATCCCAACCTTTATTTCATATTTGATTTCAGTGGCTAAACTTCAATTAGCCTAATTGAATATCTCCTCTAAGCCTGAAAAATACTGTAAATTTTGGGTGAATTTTGCAAAAATCAGTGAGTGACCATCCTTAATGGCTCATTCAATCACATAACATATACAGTTCATATAATATCATAATTTACATCACTTTTATTGATTCATCATGCTGAGTCACATATATTTCACATCTTTCCATTTAGCAAATTGCATTATATATCATTTACTTCACATACCCATTTTCACACAAATACATGTCCACATTATAATTCAATCAATCAAAC
Source organism: Erythroxylum areolatum (assembly GCA_024520975.1). Taxonomy (NCBI): domain Eukaryota; kingdom Viridiplantae; phylum Streptophyta; class Magnoliopsida; order Malpighiales; family Erythroxylaceae; genus Erythroxylum; species Erythroxylum areolatum. The sequence goes on along the minus strand of JANIJH010000223.1, from coordinate 57,991,799 downwards.
ACTCTTATTAAGTGTATGTTGTTATGACTGAGTGCCTATAACTGTCTTGTATCTATTTTGGATATTGAGCTCATTGATAACTATCCCTTACCCATTACGAATACAGGGCTTGTTGTACATATTGAGCCTTTGACTCTTAACCACATTTCGGAGCTTTAAGCTCATTTTCGGTGGCTACTCAAGTCACAATTATCATTATCTAGTCATGCATTCATGTATGGAATGCTTCATATTCATATTCAATCATTCCCATTCAAACACATTTAAAATCACAGTCCCATTCTTGTTTAGCATCGGGCCTTAGTCCAGCATTCAACAAACATGTTGAGTAATACATATTTCATCAAATTCACATACAACGAACACTTCAATTGTCCCATTCATTATTTAATACCTTGGACCTTCATTGTTCGGAAACAATACAATCGATTCCACATTCAGAGCAATCACATTCACATTTTGTAATCATTAAACCCATGATATAATAAAAGAATAATCAGTAAAGTAAGACCATCTAGGTCAACTCACAGCATACTCCAAATAGCTATTGCCTTGAAGTCTTGGAAATGTCAAGATGTTGTCACTCAATATAGTCCTCTATAACATATAATACATACACATATCATAATTTTGCACAATTATGAATTCATTTATGCACATTCATATATACCGAATACGTACAATGCATGTTCATGACAATTCCAGGTTCCTTATCATTATTCTTGTCACAATAATCATTCATATATCAAAACTCAATTTATCAATCCATATTTGTCTAAAAACATACTTTCGGGTCCACTTTGGATGATTATTCTCATCAGGAAAGTGAAGTAATTTGATAACACTTCCTTCTAGAAAATTGTTCTCCCATGTCTTAAATTGTACATCGTATTAGATCAGGTTGGGCCAAGTGGAGAAGTGCATTAGGGGTTTTATGTGACAGGAAGATTCCGTGAAAACTCAAGGGGAAGTTTTATAAAACGGTGATTTGTCCAACCATGTTATATGGGGCAGAATGTTGGCCTACCAAACGTAGGCATATAAGACAATTGTTAGTAGCAGAAATACGTATGCTTAGGTGGATGTGTGGCATTACCAAGAGAGATAAGGTTCGAAACCGGGTGGTAAGAGATAGATTCTGGGTAGCCAGCTTTGCCGACAAGTTGAGAGAGATTAGGCTTAGGTGGTATGGGAATGTGCGGAGGAGGCCCTCTGATGCTCCGGTTCGAAGCTGTGAGGGTATATCACTTAGTAAATATAAGAGGAGGAGAGGGAGGCCTTATAAGAACTGGAGGGAAGTGATCAAGGAGGATATGTCAGAGTTGGCCCTTAATGACATAGTCGCTAGAAATAGAAAAGTTTGGCGCGATCGAATCAGGGTAAAGGATTGACCATTCCAATTACCCAAATAAGTATGACAGTCACTAGGAGATACCATGTCCCATTGCGCAGATTGCACGACAGGTCCAAGGGGGGACAGTAGGGGGCATTCCGCTAGGGTCTATAAGGGAGGTCCTCTTACTTACTGCATGACAAAGAGGGATGGACTTTGTAGCATACTAGGTTCTCGCAGATTTTTTTTAATGAATTGATTTCTGTCACTTGCATCATGCTTATATTGTCTCATTTGCATTTGGATCCACCGGAAACAACCTCTCTATTATGTAGGGGTAAGGCTGTGTACTATCAGACCTTGCCAAACTCCACTTCATTGTGGGATTTCGGACTAGGTGATGATGATGATGATGATGATGACTAAGATCATTCAATTTGATTCAATATTCCAAAAGTTATACTCAATTTACTTTGGATTGTTCTTAAAACATAATTGTACTCTATATTTAACTTTAAGTTCGATTCTAGAATTTTTAGAGAATTGAAATTCGAGCTCTTCATAAAATTTGTAGCCATATGTGTCTAGCTAAATTTAAATCAAGAATCATTCTATTTGGAAATATACATATCAAGATATAGTCAAAATACCGAAGCATGCTCAGTGAAATCATTCCAGTTAACAATATTCCAGCACTCCTCATCATATTCATCCTACATTTATCACTCAATATTTTCTGAATGGATTTAGATGATCATAAATTTTAGTGGAGAGGTATAAAAATGTGTTATGAGTTTGTTTGTTAAAATCTCATGTCATTTGGAGGTCGGGAGAAGAAGTTATAGCCAAAAGAGTAAAAGATGTTCAAAGCTACAAACAATAGAACACATCCATTGTGCTCGATCGTGCTTGTGCAAGATCGTGCAAATGACCTTCCCAAGTCACGATTGTATTTGTGCACGATCGTGCAAATCCTCATGACCCTTAAGAGTCACGATCGTGCATACCCTTTTATTCCAACTTCTTCCAACTCTTCCCTAAAATAGACTTTTGGGATAATCTTTCATGGTCATTTTGACAAGGAATATAAAGGATTTAGGCAAAACATGCTTCTGAAAAATTGTTCATTTATGTCTTAATTTTCTAATGAAAATAATTTCATACAATTTCGTTTAGTATTTTGTAAGTTATACAAAAAACTCCAGACAGTTCTCAAACCACGATAGAATCCAAAAACTCGAATTCAAGCCAAAATTTGAAACTATTAAAGACATAATTCAATTTTGATTTCTTCATGAAAAATATAGCCATACATTTCTAGGTTAATCCAAATTTACATTCATCCCATTTGGAGTCTAAAGATCAAGTTATGGCTAAACTATAAAGGCATGTTCAGTGGAAACACTGCATCTGTACATTTTCTACACCACCACTTTCACTTCCTTTAAGTCCTCTCTATATCAAGACCTCACCTAATCCTCATTCCTTATCATTATACTCACTTTAGTTCATCTCAAAATCACCCACAAATTTACGCACATCAAAATACCATGTATAGTATCTTAAACTTAAAACTCAACTTGATTTAACTAAACTTCCAACAGCTGATATGGACTGAAATTCTAAGTTTGACGTAAGAATCATTAGCCAATTACTCAAGCATAGTCAACAAGTTGTTTTGGTGATGAAGAAAAAGAAGAGAGTTTGGTATTTTTCAGTGAAGAACAAACCAAGTGAAGAACAAGCTACAGTAACTTTTCCATATTAAAAATAAGACAACTTGTGTTCTTAATTCACTGCCACATATAATCTTTGCATATATGCCATTTGTCACTAAATGATCAGTCCACGTGTCTCACTATAATTGGTTCATATTTCAACATTTTTCTAGTCCAAAAATACTTCAAATTTCCAAAATACTCGAAATATTTCCAAAATTGCCAAATCAATTTTAATATAAGCCAATTTAGTTTTTCAAAACAATAAAATCCATAATTCCCTTTTATAGATCAATTTTACCTAGAAAATGTCATGAATGCATGTACCATCATATTAATGTGCAAAAATCAATATTATCATGTATGTGTATGCCATATTTTGCATAAGCATGAATTGTACTTTCTAATTTCTTATATTCACTATTCAAGTCTTATCATGGGTAACGAGATGTTACAATTCTCCTCTCCTTGAAGAAATTTCATTCTCAAAATTCTTTTCTTATTGATCAGAAAGGTTGGGGTATTATTTTCTCTTATTTTCCTCCATTTTCCATTTAACTTTATCATTCGAACAACTTCTTCCACTTGACTATAGTTAATGGAATCAATCAATTTTCTAGTTACCAATTCAGATATCACATATTCTTGTCTGTTTCCTCAATATATTTTAGATTACTCAAAATTTTCACTTCTAGTGCTGACATTACATCTGGGTCAGATCATATCACTATTTCTTATCATACTCACATATTACACTTTATGCATTTAAGACGTCTTTGTTGGTAATATAAACTCATATGTTAATAGCCCTATTATTACAAGAATTTCATGTGGACCATTTTATGTCGGGCTTAGCTTATACTTTTTCCATCCAGAGCACACCTTGCCAAGGTGATACTTTCAGAAACAATTCATATTTCACTTGATAATTCACATCTCTTTAGTGTTAACACACTTAACTCATGTGTCTATCTCACTATATTCCAAATATTAAGTGTTCATCCACCTAGTTCATTCATCTTTCTTGAGATACTTAATTTCTAATGCATATCAATTTCACTTATCATCAACGTCTCCCATCAATTCTAGCCTTCAACTATTTTTAGGCCTTATTCATCCAAATATAAAGGCGGACGACTCTTTCTGTCTTATAACACCTCATATGATATTCTAATGATATCACTGTGATATTGATTATTATGCTTAAAGTCAATTAAAATGATACATTGACCTCATGTTTCTATGAACTCCAAAATATAAGCTTTAAGCATATCTCCCACAGTTAAGACTATTGGCAACTCATACATATAATTACTTGTTTTTACATCCTTGACCGTTAGGTTGTTCTTTGTGATTTCTCTAACAATCTTTTACTCAATCATCTTGATCGTGTACACAACTTGTTATTTCAATTACAGGGTATCATTTTCTAATTGAAACTCTAAATTTAGATTCATTTTCAATATTTAATTTCCTCAATAAAATTCATAAATTTTGAATCCTCTCTTTGGGCTTTGCTAATCTTTTCATGCAAAACTGATTTTAAATCTCAATGTAGCTAATAATACTTTGTTTTGCCCAAAAGTCAATTCAATATTATATGCTCTTCATTATACTAGGTTTTGGTAACCACATTGTCTAAATTTGTACTTTCCATTATTGAATTTTTCTATTTAAGTATCAGATATATACTAGCTTTACCAAGATAGTACTCATTTATATAATCATAATCCTTTAGTACTTCTATCCATTGTCTCAGTCTCATATTCAATTCTTTCAAACTCAATAATTACCTCAAACTTTATTAATCTGTATATTTATAGTGTCTTAAAGCTGTCAAAGAAATGGCTATTTTGGTACATTTCAACTCATGTATCAAATAATCAACTCATGAGACTTTAATTGTCTCTATGCATACAAAATCATTTTATTAAGTTGTAACAAATTGCATCTTAACTACTGATGTGAAACATTTTCCAAACTCGTTATTATTTGTTGTGATTGAGTGCCTTTCAAATTCAAGTACAAATACTGCCCATTGGGCTTAGTTAGAAACAGAAATCACAGAGCAAAACTCTACGTGCAGGATTCTGAGCTTACAACTCTTTTAGATTAGCTACTCTAATCACAACACCTTTATCAGAACATGCATTATATGAAATGCATCAAATAATAAAATATGCCATGTATAGCTTTCACTTTTAATGCACAGACAGAATCTCATATTCATTCAAAACTGCAGATTTTCTTAAGTAATTAATTTCTCAATGAGGTAATATTATCTCATGTTATTTTCAATTTTCTAATTAACTCATTTTCTTGAATGATTTTCTCCATTCATTCGATTTCCTCTAATTTCACATTGACTTATTGCAATGTTGAACCATTTTTACTAGTTTCTCCACTCATTTCAATTTACTTACAATCTTAACTTCCTGTGTTGGTAAAACATTCATCAAACAAATTTGTATCCCTTGAACATATTTGCATATAAGGTAAAGTGGCTTAAGTTCTCCTCATATTAGCAAGAGTATTACCTCAAATTCAAGAATCCGATCACGTAGTTGGATCCTTTACATCAAACAAAATGCATACACTCTCAGTAGCATATTCTACATCTTATACTTGAGTCTCCGTTAGGAATATAACTCCAATATTTACTTTTGATTCATTGCATATTCATTTCTAATTTATTCTTTCATTAATCATTTTTAAAATAAACTATATGGTCTGCTTAACCTAATTTAGTGAAATTCTTTTTCAAAAGAAGATTTCTTGCTACTATCATCTATACTAGTCATATAATCTTTATCAATCAACTATTTTCATAATTGCTTATTAGCCATTCTTAGTACCTCAAGAAGATCAATTTCTATCATTTCTTACATGGTCCTAATGTCTGATTTATCAAAACTCAATGATATAGTAGACATGATTACTGTTGCATATGCTTAGATGTATATTATCAAAGTCATCCTATTCTATCTAGAGATTTATTTCCGACAATTCAACAATTTATATATATTGCACTAATGATACTTTGATCTCTATTAATCCTAGCCAATGTTGCCCTCTTTATTCCTGCCCACAATTGGGGTATCCCCGCCACAATCATGACAGAAACCTATTTTTTTGTGAGGCCACATTATACCCTGCACTTTCTTCCTTGCAATAATACACATACTAACATCAATTCTCCTATAATGTTCTAGAATTTACCTATTCTAATGTTATATAATTTCATAATATTTTAACTACCATATTGATTGCATTCGCTCTTCCCATTTGATTCTTTTTTTTTGTTTTTTTAAATCTCATTCATACATAAAATCCTATCTTTTATACATTTCTAACTTTCTCTTACTCTATATCATTCATATAATGAAAAGTCATTTATGTCAGTTTCATTCCCCTTGTATTATTTCCTCAATTCTATCTCATTTTCCTATTTTCATTTATTTCACCTTCCATATGTATATCCTTAATCCATTCAGAATTATAGATGCATAATCATCATGAAATTTTGAGCCCGATATCAAAAGCATATTCTTATACTAAATCATAACTCTTATCACATTTATCCGACAATCATTTAAAGTCCAAGTTTGACCTCTCAAAGTCATAGAATTTTTTTTTTCAACTTGACTTGTACACTTTAAATCTCGTCATTCATATTTATATCATTACTTTCCTTAATCAGTCCATGATAATGTATTCACATCTATATCACATTCGGGGATATATTACCATAGTACAATATTAATATCGTATTCCATAATACATCTACCAATACAAATGCATTACATCATTATTTTTCATATCTAACTATATACTATTTCCCATTTCTAAATATCCACAAACTTTCATTTTCTTGCATTCAGACAGATCATCATTCTTCCCATTACTTCCATCAATTCAAACACTTAACAAATGCCCATGTATGTGACTCATATAAATGCAACTTAGACTAGGGATCAATTGCTACTACCTGCTATGACATAACTGAAATGCATGTAACTTGACACATATGTCAAAAGATGCCCATGTTAGATACCAAATTTGGGCTCAGATACCAAAATGTAACACCCTATTCTTGCAAGACACGTACCCAACATCTTGAGTGATATCCAAATATGTAACCCGCAAGGGTGGCATGTTAGAATAGTCATTCAGTCAAAACTCATTACAAACTTCTTTTTTTGATATACGCATATGTGGAAATTAATAATCAAATTGGGCCCTGTAACATCCCACCTCCTATAGGAAAGGGTATTTTGGTAATTGGGACGGGTTCGGGATATTAAATTATATCTCGGCA
>JANIJH010000223.1:57957111-57976818 GCA_024520975.1 Erythroxylum areolatum | reverse complement strand
TTCTTCCTCCTCACGCAGACGTAAACCAAAACGATATCGTTTACGTTTAGTGAAGGGCGCGTAACCGACGTCTTCACCGACCAAAATGGGCGTCGGTACATATATTTTACGGAAGTCAGCAACGGAATGGTTTTCGGTCGCAACAACTTTAACGCACAACCAATTTCGGCGACGGTTACACTTTTTCGGTCGGTATTTCTAACGGTTTTTATACCGTCGGTATTTTTCCGTCTCTATTTAACATTTTCCTTGTAGTGAATAATCATCATCTTCGTGTCTTCGTCATCATCATCAATAACAATAATATAATTTATTTAAAAATTATAGTTGGTAAATTTATTTCACAAGTATTTTAGAAAAAAAAATGAATGTACTTCCTTCTTCACGAAGAGAACAATAATAACAGAAAAGCTTATGCTTCCATTTGGCAATCTATCTCGGAAGAAAGCTTTCTATTTTGTAGCCAAACGGTGAAAACATGACGCAGGTGATGGAAGCAATGTACATACATACGAATATAAAACCAAAGAAGTCCATTTCGTACTTTTGCTACCAAATCTATGGTACACTTAAAGAAGTCTTTTATGCTCTCTCATGTTGAAAACAGATGACCAAACCAAAGACTTTTGTCCTAAGCTTAAATATATAGCATGTGAAAGATTGGAAATAACAATCCAGTTCTGCATGGCTTCTTCCATGCACGTGGCAGGTGAACTATATACGTGCAACTCAGTGATTTATACTAATTTAAAGATCCATCAATTTAGTAAATGTAGATATTTCCCGGCAGGAATGGTTTGTTGACTGTCTTGTCAAGGAGAAGGTCCAAGAATGCCTGTTTCAGACACCCATTACGCTCACTTCCATCACAGCTTTCGATGTTTGGCATTTTCTGTTTTATTAATTCATTGTTTCTTTTTCTTTCTTCCTAGATAATGATATTCGAATTTTAATCATTTTTTAAAAAGAAATGAAACTGAAAAAAATTAAGAAAATAGAGAAAAAGGAACAAGTGGAATTTTTGTGTTTATATATAATAACGTTTTTAGACACACAAAGAGCAAAAGGACGAACTATCCGCATGGACACCTCTCCTCCTTATCCTCCTCACACTCGTCGATTCCTTACCACCAAACCCTAACTAACCCGCCTGGATAGAGACAGAATTACACAGAAACTGAGAAACTGAGAAAAAGGAGGGGTAAAACAATAGAGTTCTAGAAGAGAAGATGCACTGATTTATACAGTAGTGAAAGTACTTGTGGGACTGAGCTATATCTATCTTTATATATATATATAGTTGAATGGTGGGACTGGACTTAGAAAGTTAGAGAAAAGAATGTTCGCTGGTGATGCCAGTCTCTGAGTACTGAGAGTGTGCGCGTGCGTGTGAGTGTGCGTGCGTAGAAAGTGATACTTACAAAGCAGGTAGTTGAAGCTGAACAGGAATCTTGGTCTTTGTTAAATGGATCATCATCATCCGGGAATTTCTTCATCAGTTTCTGTTCCGCTGCTCGTCAATTATGAGTCTGTGAAACCCCAGGGAGAAAGTGATACTCAAAATGTGTCACATAACGGGAAGGGTTCTGTTTACTGCCATTACTATCAAAAGTTCATCAGACCTTTCATGTCGCAGGTTAGTTACATTGAAGACAATCATTCCTGTCGTTTTGTTCGTATTCTTAGCACTTGTTTTTATGGGAGTGGGTAGATTCAGTTTTGCCCATTTAAGCTCGCTTCGGTTTCTCTTGTTTTTTCTTGCAGATGGTTGAAGAAATTAAACAGCTCTACACAATAGCATTCCCAATGATCATCACAGGACTCCTCATCTATGGAAAATCTGCGATATCCATGTCCTTCATGGGAAAACTGGGGAAAGAGGCCTTAGCAGGAGGGTCTCTCTCCATCGGAATCGCCAATATCACAGGCTACTCTGTCATCTCTGGCCTTGCTACGGGCATGGAAGCCATCTCCTCTCAAGCCTGTGGAGCCAAACAATGGCCTTTAATGGGAAAAACCCTTCAACGGACAATCGCAATTCTAACCTTAACATGCATACCCATCTCTCTTCTATGGCTCAACTGTGAACCTATCCTTGTCTTTTGTGGCCAAGACCCCAAAATCTCATCCATTGCCTCTACTTATTTGGCATTTTTGCTCCCAGATCTACTTCTCCAATCTCTCATCAACCCTCTCAAAATCTACCTTAGAACTCAAAACATAACTCTCCCTCTCATATTCAGCGCAGCTTTTTCTCTAGCTCTGCATGCTCCTATCAACTACCTCCTTGTTCGCTACTTCAGTCTCGGTATTCAAGGCATTGCTGTGACTGTAGCCATCACAGACTTCAATCTTCTGGCTACCCTTTTACTTTATCTATTCTTCTCTGGCATTTGCAAAAGATCATGGCAAGGTTGGTCACTTCAATGCTTCAATGAATGGAAACCTATTCTAGCCCTAGCGATTCCTAGCTGTATATCTGTATGCTTAGAATGGTGGTGGTATGAGCTCATGATAGTCCTTTCTGGTCTGCTCGCAAATGCTCCCGATGCAGTAGCCACCATGGGAATTCTTATACAGGCAACGTCGCTTGTTTATATCTTCCCTTCTTCTCTCAACCAAGCAGTGTCAACTCGAGTTGGAAATGAGTTAGGAGCAAACCAGCCTAGCAAAGCCAAAACTTCGTCGATTACAGCATTATGTTCTGCCTTCTTTATGAGTGTTATGGCCTTGTTGTTCATGACTATAATGAAATATCCATGGGGAAAAATCTTCACTGACGATATGGGGATACTCTCTTTAACAGCCGCCGCAATGCCTATAGTCGGACTCTGTGAGATAGGCAACTTCCCTCAGACCACCGGTTGCGGTGTTCTGCGTGGCACTGCTAGGCCAACTCTTGGGGCCAACGTAAACTTGGGATCGTTCTATGGTGTTGGACTGCCAATGGCTTTGTTGATGGGCTTTGTGGTGGGATTGGGATTTCTAGGCCTGTGGCTTGGATTGTTGGCAGCCCAATTTGTTTGCGCCACTGTCATGGTGGTGGTGCTTCTGAGAACAGATTGGGAAGTTGAAGCAAGTAGAGCCAGAGAGCTGGCAGGCATTGGTGAAGGAGAGTGAATAAGAAGAAGAAGGAATTTACTAAACCTTTCAAGGACTCTTGTATTAGTTCTATTATGGAAAATGGAGGCATAGCTAAGGGTTCTTCACCTACGAAAATACACAAAATAATTTTAGGCGAAGGAAGTTCTGTACCAAGCTCAAACTTGAGCCTTCTGTGCTTTTCGAATACTAATACCACCTCAAAAACTGCAAACTTAGCCAAGCATCAAGTTGTTTTTAATCGTATTTTATAGAGATTTATGTTGTTCTCCAAAAATATTAATTATTCTTATGCTAAGGGCCACAAATTCTACTTATTGACCATATGTTCTTGTTCAATTAATATTATGTACGTGTTTTAGACTTTTAGTAATAAAACGTTTGTATACATCTGTCGTAAGATGGTTACATGTAATCTTTTTATTAAAAGTGTATTAATTTTTTTAAAATAATTTAAAGTTAAAACAAAATTAACATCCAACAAAACATAATAATTTGGCAGTGTGACGTAAAATAGTTTATAATTATTTTTAAAGTTTTATGGTAATTTTAAGGTTTTTTTTTAATTTAACATATCTCTCATTGGATGCATGCATGTTTAAGCTTCAGACTATGGTGCATTCCACCAGAATTAAATTAGCCTGGCTAAAAGTACTTATAAATTTGCCCTATTTCTTACTAATTTGTCAAGAGTATTTATGCAGACGGGTAAGTACAGCTTAAACATGACTTACTTCGCAGTTTCTCACATGGATCAAAACTTGAAATGTCCCGGTATCTTTATCCAGGACCATCGAATCTCTACAGATGGAAAAAGAATGTCATTAGCTTGCACTTAAAGTTCAATTAATTAGTTGAAATGTGACAGACTAATTCCATATTAGTGCTATACATCAGCAATATATTACTCTTAATTATTCTCCCTTCGAATTTGATGAAATCGGTCAACTTAAAATCGATGACCACATTGAACGTTTGGTATTGTTGATGTTCTAAACTAATAAAAATCGATCATGTCGACTAGTTATAACTTAATTAATCCGTATAGACAAATTAAAAAATAAAGATGAAACAAAATATTCAATTAATTTATTAAGGAAACATTATATATATATATATATATATATATGAAATTGAAATAATATACATGAATGCAGGTTTAAGAATAGATGACAAAGAAAATAATATCATTATTTAAAAAATAAATGGATAACAATTAAAAATATGGAGAAACTTTGAAATTATTTTACAAACTTTTAACTGATAGAAAAGATATGGATATGATGACACGAACCATGAAATTGTGTTAGATAATTCTCTGGTCTCAGGTTATAGTCTCTTGTCTTGTTTTCTTTTTGTTCAACGTACGTCTTGCTTGATCCTTTCCAGGTTTTCCATCTTTTTGGGTGGCGTAGGGCAGCAAGGAGTTAGCAGAACAAGCTGCACTTGAGCTCAGAATTATGGATATTGGAGAGTGGTACCGTTGACTATTTGGCATGCTCATTGTGGTGCATTTTCTGCATACTCCTGTTCATTAATTGGCTAAGGTAACTAATTACGCAAAACTCGTAAAACTTCTGTGAGGCTTGTGATTATTAAGAACCAGGCATAACATTAGTCTTATCAACATCATCTTGTAGGCTAGGCATGTATATCGAATCCAACATTTGTAAGAACCTAAAAGCAAGCCCATTTTCGAGCCAGGTCTCGTTGATTAAACCTCCTACAAGGTGTTGGTATAGATGGCCAATCCTACCAACCCAAAGTTTAACCTTAGATCTATTATGATTTCGCATTTTTAAGACTTAGTTTAAAGGTCTAAAGCACCTTACTACATATCGTTAACAAAAAATCATCTATGCATTAGGTAAAGAATCAATAGTAGCACTTTCCAGCCAATGTCCCTTCCTAAAAGCTTTTCTGCTCTACATCTAAAGTATCATTATAGTATTCCTTTAAGTTTCTTGAGCTGATGATTCAGCCGGTTTTATGAGCTTATTAATTTAAAGTTTTATGAACAAACAAGTTGAAAAAACCCTATAAATAATGCAAAGGAGCGTAAGCTAAGAGTGTGAGCTTATGTAGAGTGTACGTCTGCCTATTTATAATAAGTCTTAAGCTTTTTAATAATTTAATTTAATTATATTATAATTTTAACTAAATTGAATTATAATTATAACTAATAATAATTAAATATAATTTAGGTTCAAATAAGATTCGATATCTAATAATGATAATTATTTATCAAATATCTTATATTAAATCTTAAAGTTTCCTAATTTTTTTAAAAAAGGAAAATGAATTAATGATTTAATAAGAGAGTTTTACAGAGCAGATAAACCACAAAGGGTAGTACCCTTGACTAACAAAAGTGATAGGCTCAAAAATAAAAGGACAAGTTGGCTATAATGATTAAACGAGGGGAGATAGCATTATAGATTCAGCAAAGAGGATAGTCTTGTGTTGCTTTGTTAAAGATTTTGGACAAAGATAACCTCCTATATTTGCTGGAGGATCACAGCTTTCAAGGTCTCGGTGGAAACTTGTGTGGCTGCAAATCTTCGGAGATTCCTTTCATGTCATATATTGTTCACACTGACGCCGAGAGCTATGGTGTGAATTAGTTCATCATTTCGTGTGTGAGGATTCTGGTGTAAGAGACGATGAAGTATGACTAGAAAGGAGTCTCTCGAATCAACCCATAGACATTTTGGAGTAATGTGGCTCCAGATATCTTTGGTAAGAGGGCATTCAAAGAATAGGTGGTTCCTAGATTCTTCATTTACCAAGCACATTAGGCAAGTTTTGTTAACCTGTAAGAAAGGCAGACGATCATTAGTATTAAGTTTATTTTATTTTGGATCGTCAACTTGAGAATAAAGGATATTCTCGGTGTTAAAGTTTTGCACCACACCATCTTGAACCAGTCGACCTTGCTACCTCTCCTTTGTAACATATTCATGATATCTTTGTTAGTAAGTTGGTGCACTGGTTTGTCTTTCTATAGAAAAGTGTCCAGGACCTTAGGATTTGGAGGTATGCTCGGTTGTAAATGACGCAGTCGACTTGGAAAATGCTAAGAGTTATCTTGTATCAAGGAATGAAGCTTCGTATGCAGTGGGAGGAGAGATTAGTTATCCCTGGCTAGACTAATTGTCATACCAAAAGAAGATTAGTTTCCCATTGTCAATCTCGTTAGACACCTCCTGCTGGACCATATCTCTAATCACGAGAATTTTGTTAAGAAAGTGTGAATTTGAGGGAGATCGTTGTATTGCCCAAATACTTGATCCTTTAAGGAAATAAGAACGTAACCATTTAATCCAAATGGATATTTTATTAGTCAAGATCCACCAAAACCACTTAAGAATCAATGATTGGTTGGTCATTTTGATGGAGCATAAGTTGAGGCCACATTAATCTTTCGGGGTACATAAATCCATCCATTTAACTTTAGCTACTCCTGAGGAGCCATTCTGATGACTCCACAAGAAATTTTAAAGGATCCTTTCAATTGATTTAATGACACTTTGGGCCAGAAACATGTGAGAGCTTCAATATATGTGCATTAAATTAAGGATAGATTGGATAAGCTACACTTTACCTACATAAGATAGGGATTTGTTGACCCAAGATTGAACACGCTTCTTGATCTTTTCGATGATAGGTAGACAGTCCAGATGGTTAAGTCTTTTTGTAGACACAGGTAAGCCGAGATATAGGATAAGAGGGGATTTATGCATCATACCTGTAGCTCATGTGATACAGTCTTGCATATGAGCTGCACCTTTAGAAAGATAGAGGTGCTCGTATGAAGATTAATCTCCAACCCCTAATATAGTTGGAAGTTGGCTAGAGCCTGCAAATAAGTGACGATGAAGACCATATTTGCCCTGTAAAAAAGAAGCAAATCATCTATGAGTAAAGATTAGTTAGTGTGAGTTTCTTACATTTCGTGTGATAGCTGAAATGTGGTCATTGTTGGACTTCATGCTTGATGATGACATTCAGGATCTCCATGCTTAAGATAAAGAGATAGGGGGATAAAGGATCCCCCTGTCTGAGTCCTCGTTGCTTGGAAGCATTTTGTAGGGCTGTCATTGATGAGGACAGAAAAGGAAGTAGTGGAGAGACATTCTTTGACCCATTTCGTGAACTGGAGAGGGAAATCGTAAGCTGTTAGCATTTTCCATATAAAATCCCAGCTGATGCTATCAAAAGCCTTGCTAAAATCAATCTTCATTGTGCAATTTGGAGGGCTGTGAATTTGAGAATATCCCTTCAAAAGTTCTTGTACAATGAGGACATTGTCCCTGATATGTCTATCATTTATAAAAGCTCATTAGTTATCATTGATCAAAGGACCAAGGAATGTCTTCAAGCGATTGGATAAGATTTTGGATATTATTTTGTATAAGAAGTTGGTGCATGAGATAGGTCGGTAATCCTCAAAGGTGGAAGCATTATGGCCTTTAGGAATTAGGCACAAGAAGGTGTGGTTATTTTCTTTAAGGAGGATGCCATTTGAAAAAAACTCACAGACTACATCTTTGATTAAGCTTCTTATGATATGCCAAGATTTCTAGTAGAAATACCCATTAAAACCACCTGTCCCAGGGGCTTTCTTAGGATCCATACTGAAGACTGCTTATTTAATCTCAATATTCTCAACTAGTTTGATTAAGTGAGTAAAATTGAGTGAGGAAATTTATGGGAGATTGAGATGTTGCAGATCAGTAAGTGACTGATAGCTTCAACTTGTAAGTCCTGAGGCTTGCGAAGGAGAATGCCCTCCCACGACTTGATGCACTAGAGATTATTATGGTTTTTCCTTGCTAGGATTGTGTTAAAGAAGAAGTTAGTGCATTTTTTCTCAATATTTAAGCCAGTGGATTCGAGCCTATTGTTAGAGAATAGATAAATGATTTTTTACTGCATGGATGTAGTTAGCGAGAGCAAATTTTCCTTATCTAAAAGAAGTTGATCAACTGGTAAAGAAGAATTTTGATTTTGAGAATATTCTAACTCTCGCCTGGTGGATTTTACTGCCTGGATCGTGGAGCCCTTCTGAGAATTCAATGCCTTGATTTCTACTTTGATGTATCTGAGCTTATATAAACAATGGTATTGGTGTCTACCCATAATGTGGAGCTCTGCTGCTTCCTTACAAGCGTCCTCAAATTCAGGTTTGTCAGTAAAATCATTATTGAATCTGAAAGGAAAACATTGGGCACTCTATTGGAAGAGGTTGGTAACTAAGATAGGTGTGTGATATGAAATCAGGGGGTCCATAAAAAAAGGCAATGCTTTAAGGAAAACAGTCCAGCCAAATGTCATTAACTAGAGCTAGATCAAGTTTCTTGTGAATAAACTAGTTTAAATTATGTTTGTTATACCATGTATAAAGGAGGCCAACCTGTTTAAGATCTGTCACTCCAATGGCGTCAACACAATCCTTGAAATCAATTGAATATTTTTTCAGGTTAATCAGGCCTTGAGCTTTCGAGACATATAGAGTGGAATTGAAATCTCCACAGATCAGCCAAGGCTTAGAGATGGAACTGCTGAGATGTCAGAGGTTGTTCCATAAAAGACATATTTGGAATCTGAAATTGCTAGCATAGATGAAAGAGAGGTTGAGGTCAATATGTTCCCGTAAGAAGGAGACATTGAGGTGGATAGATTGGTAAGTGGAATCCAGTAGGTCAACTTTGGTGTCTGTAATTTTGTAACATATGATTATCCGTGGTTGTGGTTGGAAATAATGTTCCAAGTGGTGCCCAAACGTTTGAGCTTGTCGAGTTTATCTACTATGAGTTTGGTTTCAAGTAAGGCAATAATGAGAGGCTTTTCAGGCCATACAAAATCCCTTAAGGCTGAGAGTTTTTGGGGGTAGTTTATTCCACAGACATTTTAGGTTAAGATGGACATTAAGGAGAGATGGGAGCTTCTTCCTTTGCTCTGCTGAGATTTCCTACGTACAACACTATGGAAGTTGTCGGGGTCTTTCGGTTCTATCATTCTATGTTGTGGACCATTTGGAAGTGTTCAAGGTTGGTTTTATTGCAGCACATTTGTGAACTTGTTCAACAATTAAAGAAGTGTTAGGATAGGTCTCACCTGAATGAGTCCCAAGGATAATATTAGAGTTGGTAAGGATGTTCGCTTAAGAGTCTAGTGTATTAGATTTATCAGTAGAGCGGAGGTCTGTTGCATTCAAACTAGTGGGGGTTATGGGGTGCAAAAGTAGTCTAAGTTTCAGAACTAGTTTTTGATGGTTCCGTAAGCGGTTGGTCAATTGAATGAGTAGTTGTTGTGGGAGAGGTTTGGGAAGGTTCTATATTGGCCTGGGTAGTTGCTACGTGATCTTATTTTTCCATGCTTTGTTTGTCTTCTTTAAGGCCCGTGAGTTCTTGATAAGTTCTAGTCATAAATAACCTCCTTGTAGGTTTCCAAATTTTGTCTTGAGATTTTGGAGAAGGTCTCCAGTGATAGGAGATGGCAATGCTGTCTTCCCATAATTTACGATCCTCTCCAAAGGGCGTGATAGGGAGTTCTATTGGGAGTTCCATAGAAATATCAATGCTCACACAGATTCGGGAATAGCCAATATGTTTCTTTGTTGATGTAGGTTCATCTAGACATAATAGCTTCTCGATGAAACTATCTAAGGAGCTCAATCCTTGGGTAGACCAATATTCAAGAGGAATGTTATGAAAATTAATCCATAGCAGCATGTTTGTAATCGTAATGGTATCTAGCTTCAAGCCTAGCTACCACATCTGTAAGAAAATAGGTTGATTCCCGAAGTGCCATGGACCTTTTTCAAGGATCTTCTAAGCAGTAGTTGAGGTGGAGAAGGTGAAAAGAACCAACTCGCCTTCAGAGGGGAGTACATCTGATAGACCTCTATTTTTCCAATATTTATGAGCTCATCTTGATATCAAAGGAAAGGCTAGGCATTGCTTATAGAAAAATCCGAGTATGGTAGATTTCCAACTGTTTGCGTCATCCTAGAGGACTACAATATCAGGATAGACAACAAGTTTACCATCCATGTCCACAAGAGGGGTGTAAGTTGGGTGTGTGGGACAAGTATCACCAACAACTTTTTTCCAGGTTTTGGGAACAGAAGGAGGGGTTGGGGATGAGTCCAAAGGTTTGGTTGAAGAAGGGGGGATGGAGAGGTAGGTGATGATAGGGAAGCCTTGGAGGGCAAAGGAGGAAAATCAGCGTTTTGGGTGGGGGAAGTGTCAGTCATTATGGAGGGAGAAGCTAAGTATGGAAAAAAATAGGAAAAAAACGACGTTTTAGATGAAAGTATAGAGAAGATTGCTCAATAACAATAAAAACGAGGGCTCGTGGAAAAAGGTGTAGAAAAGGGAAATGTGGAAAGACAAAGGTACCTTTAGTGGGGAGACCTCAAAGGAGAGCTGGGAAGGAGGTTCGAATCTAGGAGACAAAGAGAGGAGGGGGTGATCGGAAGTAGTGGATCTGGTGAGCAATCAGACCAGATGTTGGGATGAGAGGAGGCCAAAATCTGGAGGAGAGAAAGGAAAGTGTTAGTGGCAAGGTGGTGGTTGTTAAAGAGAGGGAGGAGTTTCTCACTTTACATGGTGGGAGTTTGAGATTTTAGGGTATCTGTAAAGTGGTGGATCTTGCAAGCTCATGGACTTCACTGGGTGGGGACTGCCTACTAGATGAAATTGTATTGGATATGGAGGATTATGAATAACATGTGTTTGCAAATGAACCTAAATAGAATATCCTTCCATGACAGTCCCTACCACCCACTGCATTAAGATAGGTTTAACTCTCATCAACATCTTCAGATTGCTAAGACTATTGTTAAATGCTTTCTTGTATTTGGTTCTATCAAAAGGCAATGTTTATGTTAATAGTGATAATTATTAATCATTAATATTAAAGCATAAATTTCACATACATTTAGTTCTCTACATTAGGTGTTGACGAAGGTCGCACCATCATGCTTCTTAGTGTGAGAGTGCAAAAAGAACTGACAGGGTGTAGGCTTAGTGCCTATAGACTTTTCCTGCATCAAAATAAAATATTATAAGTGAACTACAATTTACAAAAATGTTGTTAGAATTTTCTCTATTTCTATTATATTTATCCCCTGTTGAGCAAAAAAAGTAACTCAACAACATAGTCATACATGGCACCAGACATTTATAACATTATCATTTTCCATAATACACATATTTTCATTCCAAAATTCACACATTAAATTAAATTGAAATACACCAAAGTAAAAACAAATCAGAATATAAGTGTAAAATGTAGATACTTACGAGTCTCTCTTCATGCTCGTGATGGGTAATAGATCCTTCAAGATGTATAGGAAGACTCTCTCCCCCTGGTCCTCCACATTTGTTGAAAGAATTACACTCTAAAATAGACATTGCTTTGGGTGATATCCAATATTGTTGCCAATGACTCCATATTTATTTAGAAATATAAGGCGATCGTACACCAATCTTGTGTGTGACACCAACAAAGTCTCGATAACGTTTATATAATCGCCTCTCTCATACTTTACAAATGATCGTGTCAAATTTACAATCCTTAAAAAATTCTTTCTGAAATAAAAGGAAAAACATACAATAGGTACTTATAATCTACAATATTTATCTAATTAATGTATAAAAATAAATTAAAAATACAAAAAAATATTTTTGTACCTCAAACTCCTGATAATAAAAATCCTTTGTCACCTGAAAGATAATCTTTCATATATAACCCTCAAAATCAATCTTCTCTTTGAATTTGGATGTCATATTTATTGAGCATGGTCCAGACGGGTCAACCTAATATTAAAACAATTAATTTTATATCATTTTAAAATTTAAACATATAAGTTAATTATAAACATATGGTATTTCATGTATTTTCACTAGATTGTTGACAATTATGATGTAACTTCTTCCATCAAGTCCCCCAGCTTTAGGCTAGAGGCCGCCTCTTTCACCCGCATCGTTTAACCCGGATATCTATATCGGTATAGCAGTGGTGGATGGTGTAACAGCAGGTATGGAAGATGATGTCTCATCTACAAGTGTGGTAGCTAAAGGCATAACATCTGATTCGGTTGCAGCTGCAGAATGTGATGCTTCACGTGGATAGTAATTGGCTCCAAATCGTGGTTTGAACCTTGGTCGCATCATATCCTGTTTTCTCTTTGCTGGCATATTTCAACATGAAATTCATATTTTATTGAATATTCCAGAAATATAACAATTTCAATTCAATATATATCAATATATTGAAAATTCAATAATTTATATATTGAATATAATATTCTATTATAAACACAAATTAATCGCTATCAACATTTAATTGTAAATCAAAATCATTATCATCTTCTTTTTTTGAAGAATTAGAATCAAACACAGGCTCTTCTTCAGATCTCTCGCCCTCCTCATCCTCTCCAGATGAAATCTTAACATATTCATTATTTGGATCGTTCAAAGGTTCATTCTTGTCATATATAACATAAGCATTTATTTCATAAACATCTTCCTGAAATGCTTCACTTTCAATTCTCTGTTCTCTTTTTCCATGTGATTTAAAAACACCTTAAGATTTAACTTTGTAAACGGCCAACCAATTTGACTTATCTCATCGTAAGCTAGGAAAAGGAACATAATACACCTAGATTGTTTGCATTGCTAACATGAAAGGTTCAAATTGTCTAAATCTTCTTTGCTGGTTGATTTCAACTAGATTATATCAGCTATGCACCTTTGTACTAACATTTGGAGTTGGATCAAACTAGTCACATTTAAATATCACAGTTCACTTTATTGCTAATATAGGGTACTCAATTTCAATCAATAATTTTACCATAATAACTCATCAATTCTCCCTGTATGTAAACTCCACTATTTACTGTTGCTATATTATGACCATAATATTATGTATGATATTTGCATCCATTAACGAAGTACACCGGATACGATTTAATAGTTCGCAAAGGTCCCTTCGCAAGATCACATATAAACTTGTTCTTTATTGGATTTTCTAAGGCCTACACAAAAGAAATTATCATATTAAATAGTATAATGTCATTTGAACACTTTAATCTTATAATTTAATCATTTCAATAATTGTAAGTAACGACTTGCATATTTCTCGAACAATCGAGGAAAGTTTCTTCCAACTTCTTTATTGATATCATCCTGTGTTTTCTCATAAATTAGCTCGCATAACCATTCCTTGTATAATCTAGCAACATTATTACATATTTCAGTTGTGAATAGCACTAAATTTCAAAACCCAAATAATCAATTTTAACTTACTATACGAAAGGTTGAACCTTTTGATAGTTCAATAAAATGTAACTATCGATAGGCTCAATTTCTTCCTCTATTAGCATTCTTCTTGGTGAACGTCTATATGTTCATCCAGGATATGTGAAGATGGATAAGTTACCATCAGCATTACTCGCTCCTCTCCCATCGTCATTACGAGGAACTTTTCTTTCTCTTTTGTGAACATATGGCTCAAAATATAATGTACTAGCTCCCTTCACTAAATAAGCATTACATATCGAACCTTCAACTTTAGCCTTGTTTTTGACATTTTTCTTCAAGTGATGCAAATACCTATATTAGCAAATATTGCTATAACATTTTAGTTATTAAAACATGTTATTATTTCAATTACAATCATTTTTGTTGAATTAACTCTCAAAATGGATACATCCATCGATATTGAACTAGAATAGCTAGTTTTGCCTCATGTGCTAAACGCACAGGTAGATACTCCATACAGTCAAAGAAGCTTGGAGAAAAAATCCCTTCTAATTAGCATAATATTATTGGAATTTCCCTTTCTAGTTTTTCCATTTCAGCTAACTTTATTTTAGATGATGTTAAGCTTTTGAAAAACAAACTTAATTCTGTTATAACTTCGCAAGCCTTATTCGGCAGCAACTCCCGAAATGCAATTAGAATTAGCCTTTGTATAAACATATGACCATCATAACTTTTCATCCTAAATAATTTGTACTTCCTCATGTCCACACACCTTGTCAAGTTTGAAACATAACCATTGGGAAACTTTTAGACTTTTCAACCATTCACACAAAATTTCCTTTTAATTTTTGTCCAAAGTCTAACATGTTTTCGAATATTTACCGATGCGAAGATCTTTATGTAACTCATTCCTTCTACAAAAAGGTTTCAAATCAGCTTGTGATTTTACATTATCTTTTGTCCTCCCTTCAATGTTCATTATGGTATTGAACAAATTGTCAAAAATATTTTTTCAATATGCATCACATCTAGATTATGACGTATCAAATTAGTTTTTCAATATGGCAAATACCAAAAGATGCTTTGTTTTCTCCAACCAAAGTTTTTACTAATGCTTGTATTAACTTCGTCAGCTTCAAATTCTGTAACTTTCAGCAACCCTAATTCATCAATATCTTTCAATATCTCTTCACTAGCTTTGTGAAGGGAAGGAGATGTTTACACTATCCTATTCTTAATGAACTTTGGTTTATTGCGTCTAGATGGATGATCTGGAGGAAGAAATTTTCTGTGGTTGTCAAGCCATCATGTTTTCCTCCATTTGGAAGATAAAACGCATCAGAATTATTTTCACAATAAGGACAAGCCAATTTTCCTATCGTGCTCCATCCAAAAAACATAACATATGTCAAAAAATCACTAATGATCCACCTCAAAGCTGCTCTTAACACAAAATTTTGTTTCAGAGACACATCATATGTCTTAACACCATATTCCCAAAGATGTTACAATTCAGATATCAATAGATGTAAGAATACATCAAATGTATGCTTTGGATCTGTAGGCCTTAGCATAATCACTGTCAAGAACATATATGTCTCATTCATACACATCCATGGAGGCAAATTATAAGGAGTAATTATGATTGTCCATGATGAATATTATTGCCTAGATTGGCCAAAAGGTTAGAATCCATCTGTTGACAATCCCAACCTAACATTTTAACTTTCAATTGCAAACTAATAATGGGTGTCATTGAAATGTTTCCATGTCAGTGCATTCGATGGATGACTCATTATTCCATCTTCCTATTCATGTTCATTATGCCATCTCATGTGAGAATTAGTAACAGCAGAAGCATATAGTCTTCGAAGTCTCGGAGTTAGCGGAAAATAATACATCTACTTTTAGGGTACTAATTTCTATTTTATAAAACGCTTTCTAGGCTTGAACCTAGATTGACCACAAAATTTACACTCTTGTAATTCCACATCATCTCCCCAATATAACATACATCCCAATTTGTAACAATCAATCTTTTAAACAGGCAAACTAAGACCCCTTATAAGTTTCTTCATATTGTAAAAAATATCAACCATTGTATGAAAAGGAGGCAATGATTCATTATACTATCTAAGAATTTTTATCAAAAGTACGATAAAAAATATGCCCTTTAGACTTTATGTTCAATATTTGAGTAATTGAAGACAACTGAGTCATTATCTCATAATTTGGCCACAATTCTTGGTCAACTGAGTGCAGTAAGTCAAAAAGTTATTTTGCATATAGGTTTGGTTTTTCTTCAACATTTTCTATATTTTTCTTAAAGCTATAACCGACTGCATCATAAACCATTTGCAAGTAAGGATTTTTAGTTGCACCCATATTATTTGTTCTAAATCCAATCCCCTTCAAACTCATCTACATTCACTGATGAGTGTACTTCATTACCCCTTAAGGTGCTACAAATCAATGGCTCTCCATGTTGTATCCACTCAAAATAATTTGGGACAAACCCTTTTTTCAGCAAATGCCCATTCACTTCATCAATAGGAAGGAGACGAATGTGTTTGCACTTTTTACATAGATATCTGATCTTTGGGCCATCCATATATGCAGGTTGAGAATATGCATAATGAATAAAAGCTTCAGCTCTCTCAACAAACTCAGGATTAATGAAAGTATTAGATGTTAATCATCTATAGATCCAAATTTTATCAACATTACCCATTTCTGCAAAATTGTTAATTTAAATAGTGATTTCGTAGTTAGTATCCTTTATGTCCCCTAAATTTACAGAACATGTAAACTTTACACAATTACAACTTTACACAACTGTAGGTAATCATTCGAATTAATTACCTACAATTGATGTCAATATTATGGTACGTGGCATTGTTTACACCTGTGAATCAAGAAAGCAATTTCTTGTTATGACTTCTAGACTCGTAGAATTTTTCACCTATAAGCCTTATGGGAGCTACATCACGGGTTTCCAACCTATATACTATCCTAGGGGTTTATTATGCAAAGAACTGTCTTGTCTATTAACTGTATGAATTTCTTATGTTAATACTATGTTTGCCCTAATCACATTGAAGTTAAAGCATTTATGTTTGAATTAATCACCTACAATTTGATTTCAATATTATGGTACATGGCATTATTTACACATGTGAATCAAAAAAGCAAGTTTTTGTTGTGACTTCTAGGCTCATGGAAATTTTCACCAATAAGCCTCACGGGAGCTACATCATGAGTTTCTAGCCTATATACTATCATAGGGGTTTATTATGTAAAGAACTGTCTTATCTATTAAACGTGTGAATTTCTTGTGTTAATACTAAGTTTGCATTAATCACATTGAATTTGAAGTATTTATGTTTGAATTAATCACCTACAATTGATTTCAATACTATAATACATGGCATTGTTTACATCTGTGAATCAAGAAAGCAAGTTCTTGCTATGACTCTTAGGCTTGTGGAATCTTTCAGTAAGCCTCACGGGAGCTGCATCACGAGTTTTCAGCCTATATACTATCCAAGGGTTTTATTATGCAAAGAACTGTCTTGTCTACTAAACATATAAATTTCTTGTAATAATACTAAGTTTGCATTAATCACATTGAAGTTAAATTATTTATGTTTGAATTAATCACTTACAATTAATTTCAATACTATGGTACATGGCATTGTTTACACCTATGAATCAAGAAAGCAAGTTCTTAATGTGATTCCTAGGCTTGTGGAATTTTTCTCCGATAAGTCTCACGGGAGCTGCATCATGGGTTTCCAACCTATATACATCCTAGGGGTTTATTAATGCCTCAAATCATCCATAAGATCTCAAACTCATACCATATACAGTAAATACTTAGACTATTAAAGAAGAACATAAAAACTCATCAATGATTATAAGAATATTCTAAACAACAACACAAAATTAAGACCTCCTTTGCATTCACACAAAACCCAAACGTATCAAAATCGTATTATTAAAGCAATATATATGGTAGACATTAGTTGGATGACTTATTTGGATGGATAGATAACTTCAGACTATAAAAAAGAAGGATAAGCGACGCTCAACACAATATAGGGCCCGCGAAAAAGAATATTTCGTATTTAATATAATACACTTGTTTAATAGTTTTGTTATATGTTTAATATATTAAAGCAAGC
The DNA here is from genome assembly GCA_024520975.1 of Erythroxylum areolatum. NCBI lineage: Eukaryota > Viridiplantae > Streptophyta > Magnoliopsida > Malpighiales > Erythroxylaceae > Erythroxylum > Erythroxylum areolatum. The sequence continues at coordinate 57,959,255 of JANIJH010000223.1, read as the reverse complement.
AAATCAGAAAATAATATTGTTTATTTGAAATAGAAATATGTTGACTTTTAGTCGGAGTAATGTTAAAAATTAATGTTATGATAATTTTAATCAAAATCTGTCGCTAATTCCTAATTTTCTTGTAGTGTAGGAATCATACTTAATAAACATAAGGTAATTCCAAAGCATATATCCATAATGATAAGGAAAGATAAGAATAACTCAATATACTCTGAACTAATTCCATTAAAGTATGTTTATGCCACACTATTGTTTTAGTGTGACGAACATTATGTATTAAGTACATACATTATGCTTTTTTAAGAATTTAACAAATAGGTCAAAAAATTGTCTGATTCCATTTTACCTTCCACAAAATTTACCACTTTTATAAGACCTAACAACTTATAATGCCATATATTGAATAATTTAGTTTACAAGATTTTGGAATTTTGTCGTTGACTTTTAACTTTAACTTATTTGGAATATCATATTAACATAAAAGTTTTATGTTCCTTAAGATAGTCTTATAGATGCCCATAATTGCTTTTAGGTTGAGAATAGCTTTTGAAAATCAAATTATAATAACATTTAGAAAAGTAATTTAATTACTAATAATCACTAAAATTAGTCATAGTTACATCCATATATTTTATCATAATAATTATTACATTATTCGTAATTGTGTTTTATCTTTCCAATTAAAAATGGTAATAGGTAAGTCTCTAACTAGAATATTAGGAAATCTTTGCAACTAAATAAACAAAATTCGAACTTAAATAGATCAAACTATATTCAATTTGTTAGCTGGATTTAGATTTTCTTAACCCAATTCCAACCAAAATCTAACATATTAAAATGATTTCATTCTTTACAATCTTTGTATTCTTTCTTTAGATATGTTACTTACATGTATATGTCATAAATGAGCTAAACTTTATTCTACTAAACTATGTTTAATTCCAACATTTAATGGAAGGCCAACAAAGTCTCAACAAAAATCCACCAACCTTTACCCAATGGAGTTCACCCACACGACGAATTTAGTTTTCACCTATTCCAGTTCTATTACATGTAAAGAATTCATGATATCCTATACAACATAACACACAAATATTAAGTCCTTACATATATTTATTTCAAACTTTTAAAAATAGGTTTAGCTAGTAAAATATCCATTCAAATTGAGAAAGATTTTATAATTAATCTTTTCAACTGCATTCATATATCTAAATTCAAATAAATCCCTTCATAAGATATTTGACCTCAATATAGACGAATAAGAGTCTTGAGGAAAGTGTGCGAGAGTCCTAATTTAGGTTATGTAATTTGACAAACAAATGCCAACTGATGTTGAAATATACGTTGTGCAATTCGCTTATTGCGTTTGAATTTCAGCGTTTCTAATATAACATAGAAGTAAACCAAATCATTACTTAAATTATTTCTATATTTTTCAAATATTGTTCTAATATTTGTTAAGAAAATAAGATAAATTGCATTAGTTATAAAACACTATAGCCACCTCAAAGTCTAATTCAACTGATATGCCCCTACGAGACATTTCATCGAACAATTCATAGGCAACCTAAATTATCTTTAAATAATAGCAAAACAACTCCATTTTTCATTATTTACCAATAACAACACATTCAAACAACATATAAACCAACAATTCAACATAAAAACGCATAAACCAACTGTTAGGACCCGATCCGAAAACCGGATCCCAACCGGAAAGCAAAAACCAAAAATGAACAGAATCGAAAGCAACGGATTTCTTTTCGAATTCAAAGCGGAACAAAATGAAAGTAAAGCGGAAAAGCGCGAATCGGAATGCAAATAACAAAGCGGAGACAAGTGCTCACACAAATGGTAGCGAATCGGAAAACGAATGTCTGACATCCGGGAGAAACATAACATCTTAATTAACAATCGGACCTTCACAAAATCCGAGACTGAACATTAACATAACTTCGGTCCAGAAATTAACAATCTTAGGGATGAAATTAAATTTCGATCCCTTCACAAGAGTTGTATCCCTATATCTTAACTTTATTTTTCCTCAAGAATCAACTCAATCGGAGTTGTACAGCTCCCGAATATCGCAAATTACTGAACCATGTTCAGAAAATTATCCAACTTATAACCTATAACCAAATCTC
>JANIJH010000223.1:57935990-57955145 GCA_024520975.1 Erythroxylum areolatum | reverse complement strand
CCGGGGCACATGGAGTTTGATAATATTTGTTCGAGTTAACAAATGCCCCGACAATACTATGGTATTGAAGATTAAAGTGATCTAAGCAAAGTTTGATGATATGTTAAGTGTATTCGAAGAGTTGAAAAGAATAGTCAAAATACTTGAGGAAAAATAAGTAAATCGTATGAGTGACGAAAGTAAATAAATTTTTTAAGGAATTAGAACACCGATATTAATTATATCGTCTGGATTTGGAGATTTTGTAGTATACAATGATGATTGTATAAGAGATCAGGATAAGATCCAATGCAGCAAAATGAAGTGAATTCATATGCATGGAGACAACTAAAACCTCATGGGTTGATTGTTTGATACATGAATTGAAACTTGTTGCGATAGTGATTGCTTGAAAGTTGGAGACATTATATGCACAGAAATATTTTGAATGTGTATAAGATATACAGATCATGTAATTTGAGGTAAATACTAAGTTGAAAGAATTGAATATGATACTGAAACAATAGATAGAGTTATTCGAAGGATTATGATTGTAGAAGTGAGTACTATACTGGTAAAGCTAGTGTTGTAATCAGATGTAATGAATAGAGAATTCAATGGCAGTGTGTCACAAATTTGGATATTGAGATTGTCAAATCTAGTGCAATAAAGAGCGTAGAATGTTGAATTGAATTTTGGGCAAATTGATTTGTCACTGAAAATTTAAGATCAGTTTCGCATGAACAAAGCCCAAATTGAGGATTCAGAAATTGTGAATCTTACTAAGAAATTGAAAATGATTACGAATTTTGAGTTCGAATAGGAAGAATGATACAAAGTGATTGAAATAAGAAATATGCGTAATTGATAAAGATGATAGAGCAAAGAGATTATTAGAAAGTATAAATGGTAACTTATGATATTCATCCTAGTAGGAATATGCCGGAACATCATTTGGCAGCTAAGAATGTAGAATCGAGTGACTAAAAGTTTGAAATGTCAACGGTCTTAACTGTCGAAAATATGCTTAAAGTTTATAGTTTGGAGTTCAAAGGAACATGAGATCAATGTATAGTTCTATTTGACTTTAAGCATCACAATTGTTATCAAAGTGATTTCACTAGAATATCGTATGAGGAGTTAGATGACAGAAAGAGTCGTTCATTCTTGCATGGTGATGATTAAGGTCTAAAAATGATTGAAGGCCAAAATTGATTGAAGAGGTTATTGATGAGTGGAATCGATCAGTATTAGAAATCAAGTGATTCAAGAAAGATTAGGTGGATCCATGCCAAAGACGTGGAATACAGTGAGATATACATAAGAGTTAAATGTACTGATAATAAGAGATGTGAACAATGAAGTAAAAGAATAAATGTTTCTGAGAGTATCAACTTCCTAAGACATGCTTACAGTGAGTACAAGACGAGCTCAGGTTAGGATAAAGAATCAAATAAGCTTGAATTGTATTGATCCATATGAAGTTACTAAGAACCGGACCATTGACTTATGAGTCAGTGTTACCAACAAAGATGTGTTATTGTAAGTATGCTAAGAAATATTGATATAATCTGACATAGATGAAATGTCAGCACAAGAAGTGAAATTTGTGAGCAATATGAAACCTAATGAGGAATTAGTTAAGAAAGTGAATGACTAAATAAGGGATAGAAAGACTTAATAAGTCTACCGTCTATGATCAATTAGAAGAAATTATTCGAGTGATGAATCTAAATAGGAAATGGAGGAACATCCTACCTTCTTGATCAGTCAGATAAGAATTTCAAGGACGAAATTCTTCTAAGAGGGGAGAAATGTTGGCCCCCTAAGTTTTTTCTTGAGGAATAAGCATGATTTAAATAAATTATAAGGTCGTTAAGGGATTATTTTGTGGAGTTAATTATTATGTTAATGTTGGTAAGATTTTATGACATAGATTAATTGAATTGAAGTGTTAATGTTGTAAGAATGTATCAAGGGCAAAATTGGCAAGTCACTTAGGGTTAAAAGATATAATGCTTAAAGGAAGGGCAAAGTGGACATTTCATATTTATTTAGAGTATAAATAAGAAGAAGAAAAGGGGGTTTTGTATTTAGAAGAAGAAGAAAACGTGGATGAAGAGGAAGAGAAGAGAAAAGCTAGGGTTTTTGGAGATTTTGGAGAGTTTGAAGATTTGAAGCATCAACAAGTAAGTATGAGCATTATTCCATCTTGTTTGGTTAGATGAAACTCAAATATAGCTTAACTTGTGTGGGAAGTTGTTAGTGAATGCCATATGCAAGTGTTCTCTTTTAGGGTTGAAGATTAAAGATAGATTTTGATGTTTTTATTAATGAGATTGGGTTGAAATGAAGTAGAAGTGATGGTTTAGTATTTAGATGGGTTATATGTGAAATGTGGGAAGTAAAAGTTAGAAAATGTAGCAAAAATGGTTCCCGGAATATGTTTTTGCAAAAGTTCGTCGCGGCGAACTTTCCAGTGTGAACTCTTCTGGGTAGCCGCAGTGAACTTTCCAGCACAGAATGTGCTTTGGTATTTTAGGCATAACTTTTTGTATAGTTGTCCAAATAGAGTGATTTTTAATTTGGTGTAAACTAGAGACATAAGGCTATAAGTTGTATGATGAAATTAAGTTTAAATTCAGTCTCTAAGGATCTAAAATTTTGGATATTGTTAAAGGAAATCAAGGAAGGCATGGGGAGCAAAGTATGAGGCACCTTTGAGCAAGTCTTTAAGTAAGGAAATCAAGGTGGGTACATGTTTAAAATAGAGCAAATAAGTCACTACTATTTTTCTTTAAAGCAAAGAAGTTTACTGATTTCAATTGCATCATAAGTGTTGCATCTTTTGCTTTGACATGATTTGTGAAATCTGCTATATGTTTGCTACATGAACTGTGTAATGGTTTATTAATTGATTTTTCAAGTGATTTCTGAAAAGGATAGCAAGTTTATGAAATCAAGTTTTGAAAGTGCATATGAAATATTGTATACTGATGAAACTCAAGTTTTCAAAAAGTGTCATTTTGGGCAATACAAGTTTATAAGTCATGATATATGAGTTATGTGGGTTTGTGGTGGTCCCCTAAGTTAAGTCAAGTACACTCTAACAAAAGACTTCTTCCGCCTGCCTGCTAGTGGCATGGAGCTCCTTCATGGACTCCTATAAGTTCACGGCTACACAAAACCATTATGTAGGATTGCGTTAGTACGTTCTATTCACGGCTACATAGGACCCTTATGGGAAATGTGTAGTACGTTCTGTTTTGGATCCACCTAAACTATTCTGATATGCTTATGTGCTCATGATATGTTTAACATGATGGATGCATACATGATTTGTACTATTGTAAATTTTTGACAAATTGAGAATTTCATGAAGTAAGTGTTTTATGATTTTTAATTGAGGAATTACTATGGTTATGAAAAGGTTCAATGGAAATGAGTTTTTATAAATGGTTTTTGCTTGTTTCTCGATTATAAACTTGTTATCCACGAGCTTTAAGCTCACCCCCACTCTCCTTCCCCTATTCAGGTGATGAAGAAGAGATCAAGTGATCAAGAGTTTGAGGATGTTACTTCAAATTCTGCATATCTTGGAATTTAAGTTATCTTTGTAAAATACAAGGATTAGTCACATTTTAAGGATTACTAGTTCATGCAACTTTTGAATTTTTTTGAGATTTTGGATTATTGTTGTATTGTGGCTTGGAATGCCATTAGATCTTGTAATATTCTATTCTTTTGATGTTAATGAATTATGAATTATGTATGGATGATATTGAGTGGGAGTACGAATTTGCATATGGATGAGATTGAATTGAAATTAGGTATACCCGAGGTAGTTACTGATTTGAGATGATTATGGTGATTATGAATTGTTGTTACACATAAGTGAGATGTTATGGAAAAAGAAGGATAGGAAATTATGAAGAATGAGAATTAGTTGTAAGTAATGAATTAAATGAAAAGAGCCTAGAGAGTTTGATGAGATAATATTGGTAGTGGAATGGTTATGAAATGATGTGCATTAAAGGAAGTGAATTTAGGACAACTTAGATTGAAATTAAGGTTAGGAAAGATGGAAGGAAATTCGCCGTGGTAAATTGAGTATCTTTTCTATGGCGTACTTTTCTCGAAGGATCAGGAGAAATTACTTCAGCATTTTCTCCGCGGTGAAACTTTAGGTTGCCACGGCGAAGAATCTTCTCCCAACGGTTTGCCGAGGCGAACATTCTGTTGCCACTGTGAAGTCCTCCACTGCAGACGTTGAAAATTTTTTATTTTATTTTATTGGAATTACCCTAAGGAGATTTTCATGGAACAAGCTCCTGTTTTCACAACTCAAGAGTTGGGCTCCAAAAATGCGGTCCAATAGTTGTGGTATCAAAGCATGAAGATGAATCGATAATAGTTTAGGTGTTTTTAATTGGAAACAGCTCAAGTCTTGTGATATTCTGCAAGAGTTGGACTTCAGAAATGGGATCCAACATAAAAAACTATAAAATTTCATGGATAAGTATAAAGAAATGTGTTAGGAATCTATTGGTCTAAGAATTACTTCATTTGGAGGTCGGATAACAAAGTTATGGCTAAAAGAATCACACAAGGTTTTGCCTCAATCATATTAAACCTGTTTCGGGACAATTGGCATAACTTTCTCTATAGATGTCTAATTAACGTCATATTAGGACGGTTTCGAAGAGGGCTTCAAGATCTACAAATTTTGTGAAGGCATCAAGTGAGATTTTGTCATTTAGAGGGTCAAAATTGAACCAGATGCAAGGCCAGACGATACCAGATGAAAGGTTAGACGAAAGACTTCAGTCTAAGACCTATTTTGGAAAATTTGATATAACTTTCTCTATAGATATCAGATCAAGACCATTATTGAACGGTTTTATATACAACTTTCATGAAGACACTAAAGTGATATTTTGTCATCTAGAGGGTAAACATTGAACTAGACGAAAGGCTAGATGATACCAGACGAAAGGTAAGACAAAAGGCTTCAGTCTAAGACCTATTTTGGAACAATTAGCATAACTTTCTCCAGATACATCGGATTAAGGTCATTCTTGATAGTTTGAAAGAGGAATTCTAGATCTATAACTTTCATGAAGACGCTGAAGTGACATTTTGTCATCTAAAGGGTCAAACTTGAACTAGACAATAGGTCAGATGAAAGGTCTGACAAAAGGCTCTAAGACTGAACCAGATGATAGGCACCAGATGATAGGCACTAGAAGATGGGCACCAGATGATGGGCACCATACGATAGGCACTAGTTAATAGGGACCAGACGATAAGCACTAGATGATAGGGTTCCTACAAGGTCTTCCTCACATCATCAAAAGTTCTAAATCACTAACTATACTCTCCAGAGCATCCCCACTTATAAAGATCATAACTTTCGACTCCGATGTTCAAAAATTTTATACTATATATCATTGGAAAGCAAGAAAGATAATATAAAACTTTATAGAAAAAAAACTTTATCTAATTTAGCCTAGATCAATACAATTTTTCTCTTGAAGTTAGAACACGAATTTTTCCCTTATGGAAGACTTGGAATTTGCACTGTACAACCTTGGAATGTCCTGAGCATAACCATTCAACTACCAAATTGACTTTATTAAATTCTCAAATCTCAACCCATTTGACTCATCACATTCAACTACATCCCATCGTTCATAATTCCTATCTTTCTTCTCCATAACATCTCACTTATGTGTGTGTATATATATATATATATATGTATGTATGTATGTATGTTTGTATGTATGTATGTATATCAACAATTCATGTTCAAAATCATCAACTCAAGTTGATAATTTCTTCACGTATATCTAATTCCCATTCACATCATCCATACACAATTCATATTGCATTAACAGCAAAATAAGAATTGACAAAGCTTTAATGGCATTCCAAGCTACTTTACATCATCGGTATCAAAATCTAAAATACAAAAGATACAAAACCCCAATAATTCTCGAATTGTGTCTAAAGTCTTGCTTTTACAAAATCTAACTTTAATTTACAAAACATTGCAAAAGTAGTATGATGCCTCGACTCTTGGTTACTTGATCTCATTTTCTTCACCTGAAGATGGGACGAAAAGTGAGTGAGTTTGAAATCTTGTGGGTAACAAATTTATAACGAAAAAAATAATCAAAACCTTTGAAAACATTCTCTTGTCATAGAAAATTCTCATTGAGTTCATAAGACACATGATTCTCAAATTCTCATCATGTAGTCAAATTCTCAAACTACAAAATATGAATGCATCAAACTTATTCACATATGATAAGCACACAAGCACATCAGAATGGTTTGGGTGGATCCAAAACAGAACATACTACACATTTCCCATAAGAGTCCTGTATAGCCATGAACAGAACATACTAACATAATCTCACGTAATGGTTTTGTGTAGCCATGAACTTATGGAAGTCCATGATGGAGCTCCATGCCACTAGTGGGTAGGTGGGAGAAGCTTTTTGCACTTGACTTAACTTAGGGGACCACCACAAACCCACATAATCATGCATTTCACATCTTGTAAACATATTACCCAAAATGGCACTTTTTCGAAACTTGATTTTTCATAAACACGAGATATTTCGAAAACATGATTTCATGAATATGTTATCTTTAAAAAAAATCGCTTTCAAAGTCTTTCCATAAATCATCACACAATTCATATAACAACATATTGCAATTTCTCAAATCATTCAAGAAGCAATAAATGCAACATTTATGATACAATTTAAAATTATTAAACTTCCTTGACTTAAAGAAAACGTTAGTGGCTAATTTACTATATCATAAACATGTACCCACCTTGATTTCCTTACTTAAAGACTTACTCAAAATGTCTCTCCTCTTGCTTCTCTTGCCTTTCTTGATTTCCTTCGTCAATGGCAAAACCCCATTCGATAGGAATCCAATTAAAAATCTCACAATGCAAAATCACTAAGATTGATTCTAGAATACCTAAACCCATGCATTTTCTAAACTCCATGAACTAAAACCCTTCCAAAAATCCAAAAAATTCAAAATGATCTTACAATGATTCTTCACCAAATGAAGAGATCTTTAGCTCAAATGAAAGCTCTTCTCTTCCTCTACCTTTTTATCTCCTTAAACCACCTTAAAATCTCTCTTGAAGGCTAAGAAAATTGAAACCCTAGCTTGTTTTCTCTTCTTTTCTCTCTTCTCCACCGAAACTCTCTTCTCCTCTCTTTGTTTATTTATTTCTCTTCTTTCTCTCCCTCAAATCACGTTTTTCCCTTCTTAAAAGAACAAGACAACATTTTTTCTTCCATTTCTACCCTTAATGAGTGTGCAATGCCCATTTTGCCCTTCCTTATATGCCTTGTATCTTGTATCCTTGAGTGTCTTGCCACAAATACCCTTGAATATTCTTATAACTTTAACACTTTAATTCCACTTACCCATTCAATAAATCCTATTAACTTTGACATAATTAAATAATTACAAAATGATCAATCTATCAAAACCTCAAAATTATTTAAATTATGCTTATTCACCAGGAAAAAAAATTGGGGGCCAACAAGATACATCATAAAGTTATGAGAGAGGGTAACTAAGAAGAAAGTGAGAAAGAGTGCACCTATCTTAGAGAACCAATTTGATTTTATTCCAGGAAAGTCCATGAAAAAAGCTTTATATCTCCTTAGACGATTAATGGAATATTATAGAGACAGATAGAGGGATATGCATATAATTTTCATTGACTTAGAGAAGGCTTATGACAAAGTACCTAGGGAAGTCTTGTAGAGGTGTTTAAAAGCTAAAGGAGTTCCTATGACCTATATAATGGTTATTAGGGATATGTAGAAAGGTCTTAAGACTAGAGTAAGGACGACAAACAGAGATACATAGTATTTTTCTATCAATATCAGACTACATCAAGGATCCTTATTGAACCCTTTCTTATTTGCATCTGTTAAAGATGAACTCACCAAGAATATCCAATGGGATGTGCTTTGGCATATGTTATTTTCTAATGAAGTTAATTTATTGAATGAAATAAAAGACGGTGTTAATATCAAACTAAAACTTTAAAGGGATACACTCAAGTTGAAGGGCTTTAAGTTTTGAGTAAGACTAATACTGAGTGCCTAGACTATGACTTTTCAAGCCACAAGTTTGTATCTAATGTGGAGAGATTAGTTCAGAAGTTATACTACTGAAAGATTGCTTTAAGTACCTTATATTTGTCATACAAAGCAGTGGAAAAATAGAGGATAACATAGCTCATTTTATCAAATTAGGATGACTTAAATAGAGGGGCACGTTAGGAGTTTAATACGACAAAAAGATACCAATTAAGCTAAAAGGTAAATTCTACAATTTAACAATTAGGTCAACTATACTTTATGGGTAGAGTGTTGACCCATCAAACAGGTGTATATTCTTAAGTTAATAGTGACAAAAATGAAGATGCTCCATTGGAAGTGCAACTTTATAAGAAGAGATAAGGTTGGTAATGTAGTGGCAAGGGACAAGTTAGGGTGGCTAACATTGATGGTAAGTTAAGTGGGGACAAAGCTTTGGTAGTTTTGACATGCTAAAAGAAGACATCCTAACGCTCTATTGAGAGGATAAGAGAAGATTATAATTAGAGACTGTAAGAGCATAAGAGAAAGACTTAAGAAGAATTGGAAGGAGGTAATCAGGTATGATATAGTCCAACTAAAGCTTACCAAGGACTTGACTCTTAGTAGGAAACTTTGTGAACTAGGATATGAGTAGAAGATCTTACGTAGAGAGATCCTTTTCTTTTCGTTAACAAGGCCTTCTCTTTTTATAGATCTTTTGAACTTTTTTCTGTCTTTCTTTTTGTTTTGTTTCTTATATCTCATAATTATTTGAGTACTTTTGTTATTAATAATTGCCCTTTAGTTTTTTTCCTTCTCTTTCAATTGCATGTTTGTTTTATTTACTTATTTGTTTTCTTTCTTGTCTATTTACTTACTTACTTACTTTAATATTATTTTAATATTATTTATTATTTATTTATGCCATTATTTGTTTATGTATTTGATTACTTTTTCTCTTCAAATATTTTCAATATTTTCTCTTTTCTTTCTTATTTTTCTTTCTTTTTATGGGTATATTAGAGATAATCTCTCTACTAGTTGAATGTAAGACTGTATATTACTAGATCTCTTTATACCCTGCATTTGAGCATTATTTCTATTAGGATGTTGTTATTGTTGTATAATAAGAAGAGAATATATAACCCAGTTGGTATAGTTTGATATTGAATGTAATTAATTTAAAAATAAATTATAATATCTTACAATACAAAATAATTTCATACATTATTAATTAGAAGTTGGTCCAGATACTTTGGATGAAAACATGAATTATAACTTCTAAAAATTGTGAGAGAATACACTTCTTTTTGAATAAAAGATACAATCTTATTTTAAATATAATTTTAAATGTTACGATTATTTTATAATTTGTATATTAGGTTCAATTTTAGTTAGAATTATTGGCTTTATTATTAATTGAATATGCATTAAAAAATATCATATTTTATTTTATTTCAATAAAATATTTTATTTTTATATTATAATTTTCTCATTCTTATAGTTTCTATTTCTTACTTACTATATATCCATTTCTTAACATTCTAATATTGATTGAATTTTTAAACTTTAAATTTTTTCTCTTGTCAATATAAATTAAGTTTTTGAAACATTACTTTTTGACAAGATATCAAATGTGCATAGCGTTTTAAAATTTTTTCAATTTGGTGTTTAACTTTTTAAAATTTTTACTTTAGTGCAAATCTTTAAAATGAATATAATTTAGATTTAGATATTATCTTCATCAATTTTTAACTAATATGGCGAGTTCATCAAAATGTCACGTAAGTGTCTATTTGTTAGTCAAAATTGTAAACAACTAACAAAGACAATATTTTAATTTTATTTATAAATTTCAAAATATTAGTCACTAAATAAAAAATTTTAGAAATTAAACAAAGAATTTAAAATTTAAAATTTAAAATTTGTTATCTCATTCTTCTTTGTTTATTATTTTTGTTCCATTCTTGTAATTCAAGGTATAGTTTTTTTTTTTTGAAATGGTAATTCAAGGTATAGTTGACTGGTCCAAATGTGGGAATCCACCACGTGGCAAAACCCTATTTGACTGGCCACTTGGAAAAGGTTAAACCATGTGAGTGACAGCTACGTATTTTAAGTCCTTTCAGTACAACTCTCAATCTTCTTTGCATTTGTCCCCACGCATGTTACTAAGGACCTCCTAGCTACTAAGTGATCAGAGAAGGACCTAAAACTATGTTATTATGTATGCTGATTTAGTATTAGTATGAGTCGGGCCGTACGCCATAATTTATCATTAATTAATTAAAATTAATTCTACCATCTAATTCTAATTTTTATTTGATAAATAGATTATTTAAAATATATAATTGATGCATATTTGAAAGGCAAGATTTTACTATTATATAAAAAACGGATGACCACTAACAAGTGTGCTTTGATCAAATAACGATGGGCCGAGTAATGATTAGCTTCTACCTAACGGTGGATTTATGATTCTGGTCGGCCTTGCCAATTAATTGTTTGTATTTAAATGGATACCACGCAGTATCTGACGGGAGAACAACAACAGATACGCAGTCAAGTAAAGGCAACTGACCAGTTGACTGTATCTTCACTTGTTTGCATGTGTAAAGCTCGAATCCTTCGCGCATATTGGTTTTGGTGTGGGTACGTATGTAATAAAGAGATATGCTTTAGTCGGCAACTTCTGCGAATGGTAGCGAAGGCATTTACTTGTTCAACAGATTAACAGGTGACTTTGGTGATATCTTTACTCTAATCAACTAAGACTGGTAATAAAAGCTTCAATGGATAGGACTTCACAAGTTTGAAAGTTGCAACTAAAAAGGTATAAAAGGAGAAAGAACTGTGAAAATATTTGTTATTGTTTCGATGAACAATGTAAGTATTAATTTAATGATGTGATGCAGTATTGCTATTATTAGGTTCCGAACTCAAACCATCTTAGACGGAAGCATCAGACACACTGTTATGATCTCTATATCACAGCAAGTCCATTTCTGCTTTCTGCTCCAACAAAAGAACAATTTTTTTTCTTTTTCCTTATTATACAAAGTTTCAATTTTGATGAATGATAAATACATGGCTCAACAGCTTCTAACTATCTCAGGAAGTTAAGAGCTCCTGAGTCTTGCCTGAGGAGTCCATGTGTTTCCTTGCAGAAGACAAAACATAACCCACTACTTGAACTAGACATTAATGTTTCATTATTGTCAATTCTCTAGCCACAACCACCACCCATATTCAAAGAGAAACCATTTCACAAGATAATAGAGGTATTTGCAAACAACTTATATAAGCTGTTCTTTACCTTATTGATTAAAAGTTAGATTTTTGTCCATCTTAAAAAATTATTGATGTGCTTGATGAACGACTTATTGGTTAGCTTATTTAATCTCAATAAGCTAATTTTTAAAAGTTTCATAAGAGAAGCTCTTGGAGTTGTTGTTTGCCTAATAGCATTATTGCCCTCCATTTCACTCTCTACTTTTGTTTTTGTGCTTTCAAAGTTGACTTTTTTTGTTGTATAATTATGTCATGAGGTTTGAAAAAATATAATAAAGGGCTTAATTAAATTTTTTAATCTTTATTTAATTTTATAATATTAGTTTACATTAAAAATACTATAATCTTAAGTTTTTAAATATAAAGAGTCACATCAAATTAATATTTTTAGTATACAAATACTATATATCGTATATGTGTTATACTATAATTATAGATTTTTAAATTTATTAACACATATTATATGAAAAATATTAATATGATATAACTCGCTGCATTATTCATATTAATAAAGAATTTAATGTATTATTATTATTACTCTTATTATTATCATTATCATTATCATTATCATTATCATTATCATTATCATCATTATTAAAGTTATAAACTTAATTTTTGTAAAATTAAATGTCTAAATCTAAATTTCTATAAGACTATCCAACGAAATATTAAGAAATATAATATTCATGCCCTTATATATATACATATATTAAAATCATGTCCTCATAAGTTATTTTACACATATTAAATAGCTAATTTTTACTAAATATCTTTAATAAATAGCTGATGTTATTTGCTAATCAAATCAGCAGATATAATCAACTATCAACTAACAATTAATACAGTCTGTTGTTTGTCAATCAAGGTTAGTGCCTCTCTTCTAACATCAGAACTAATATACAAACAATCAGATGATAATTTGTTAATCATCGTGTTATAAGTAAATTAGTTAATAGTTCAAAGTTTAAACCAAATATAAAGCTCGACCTCAATACATAATGAGATTTTTAATGCAAAGCAAACACAATTTCTAATATTTGAAGAGCTAATCGTGAAACCTAATTAGGCAATATTATAATCTCTAATCTCTGTGTATTTACAGTGAAGCTCACGTGATTCTTCTGATAGGTCAGTATCGCCAGCTCATTCACTGCTTATTTAACCCACAGAGAGGTCAAAGCTTAGGTGAAGTAAAGCAATGCATGCTATGCTACTGCTCCTGGACTCTGTCACTTTCCCTCTCTTTTTTCCCCTCTGGAAACTTAGCTACAAACACTTGAAAAGCCTTTGAAACACCCAATGCCCTCTCTTCTCTGTCCCTTAATTAAACACTCTATCTCTCTGTCAGCATTGGACACTTGTTACAAACACCCTTTCAATTTTGAACATTTATTCGTTGTCCTCACTATAAATGAAACGATGCTCATCTTTCTTTCCATTGGCCCCCACTTGCATTGCAATTGCATGCACTTCTTTTTAGACAATATCTTCTTCTTTTTTGACCATCTGTCCATGCATGCATTGACCATCATCAGTTCTGTTCATCACTGGCATATGTACTACTTCCTAGTGAAAGTGCATTTAATTTAACTCTGATAGATGATAATTCCTCCATCTCCACATATCCCTTATTATAATAATATATATATATGTATATATATTATTATAATAAGGGATATGTGGAGATGGAGGAATTATCATCTATCATATATATATATATATATGTATGTATATTATCATCTATCTGAGTTAAGTATATTCATTTCGCAAAGAGCCGTTGGACTGGTTTGTCATCTTATTACATAGTATCTTTCTGAAAGATTACAGTTTTTGACCATTATCCTGGAAAGAGCGCAATGGCATTTTTCACAATATTAAAATGTCTGAAAAGTTGAAAGAACCTTCGTAGAATGCTAAACCTTCCCTCGATTTCCGAAAACTTGGTAAATGGAGGGGATTGGGTCTTTTCAAAAAGGTCATTTTCCTGATCATTTTGTTTCGGGCTAACCGAGAAGAGAAGAAAAACAAGAGTTCTTGATAAACAGTGAAAATTTATAGTATAGTACTGTAGCTTGGAAACTGATCATGATTGAATGCCAATTAGCAAGTGATGACAAAACATCACATCACGAGCATACTCGCATGAACTCAAATGGAAAACTGGTAGAGGTTTCTACAAGTTAATAGGTCCGAAGCACACCTTCTCCCCTCTTCTTTCCTGGCGAGAATCTTCTCTCCAATATTAAGACGTTCAATGCTGTCTAATGCCTAAAACAACCATTAGATAACATTGGACAATTTCTAAAATGCTTAAAACGACATTATTTTAAGTATCGAATAGAATTGATCAAAGTAATATTGGACCTTCTTTCCTTTTTCCTTTGATATAAATACAAACACTACGTGGTAAGTTGTGACAGGGCATGGGGGTCCCTTATTAAATTAGGGGCTTCTTTTTTGGTTCTTTTCTTTCTTTCAATGTGTGCTGTTTTGATGGCATGTTTAGAGATGTATAACTCCGAGCACAAAGCTGGTCAATATTGTCCTCCAATGAGCCCTAGGATTTCCTTTTCTAATGATTTTGTCGAGTCGCAGCAGATGATCAAGCATGAAAGGAGCTCAAGAGAAGCCCCAGTTTCCACAGATTTTGAATTCTCGGTCACAAACCACTCTATGATGAGCGCCGACGAGCTTTTCTCTAAGGGTAGGCTTTTGCCATTCAAAGACAACGGAAGCAGCCATATGCAAAGGACCATAAGAGACGAGCTTCTGGTCGAGGATGACCACAAACAGGTACTTTCACTTAAGCCACCAA
Source organism: Erythroxylum areolatum (assembly GCA_024520975.1). Taxonomy (NCBI): domain Eukaryota; kingdom Viridiplantae; phylum Streptophyta; class Magnoliopsida; order Malpighiales; family Erythroxylaceae; genus Erythroxylum; species Erythroxylum areolatum. The sequence goes on along the minus strand of JANIJH010000223.1, from coordinate 57,940,931 downwards.
AAGGTTCTACCAGGTGGAAAGGATTTTTGGGTCTAAAGAGAAGCCACATTGGATCGAAGAAAGTTGATAATAAGAACGAAGGCTCTGGGAAGAAAGCTGGTGAAAGTAGAATGTCCGGTTTTGTTCGTGATAAGGTAAACATTATCAAGTCTTCAAAGATTGAAAATCCGAATGAACCCTAGTTTGTTGTTCTTTAAACTAATTACTGAAAAAATGAAATCTTTGGCATTGTTATGAGTCAGTCTGATCTGTTTTTTTCTTCTTCGGTTGCAGGAACTATTAAACGAAGGAGGGTCAAGTTGCCAAGATGTGGATATAGGCATATAGCTACGCTACTATTTGGTAGAGATTTGGTGCAATTCTTTTTGGAAACAGAAAAAGGTAGTCTTTTCCTTATAGATTTTAGCAAGCAGTGGATGGATAAACTTTTAGCTAGAGCAGAACTTGAGGAATTAGTTGGTGGGTTTAAACTTCGATTGTGATTGACCCTTCTTTTGGTCGTTTTGGGGTACTCCTGTCCTTTATTAGTTCTTTGGATCTCTTCCTAGAACATGGTATTTTGACAGTTAAACTTTGTACATCGTCCAGTTGAGCACTGATCTAAATCGTTTCAACCTTTGAAAAGTGGTTAATCATAGTCTTTTTTGTCTATTTTTCATGTGGATCTTTATGTTCAGTAGGTACATCTAAAACTTAGGGATTTAATATGGCATTTTGTAAACTAGTATTAATGCATACAAGAGGACTATACGAGTAGCTCTACAAGAAAGATAACTTGCGGCAGCGGATTGAAGATGTCTAACATTATATACTGCAATTTACTACATTCAGTTACGACTTTTACAAAATATACACAAATTTTCTAAGTTAACGAAAATAATATTCCATTTATAATACTTCTGAATGTATATCTTGTGGATTTACACTGTAACAAACAAAGAGATAATTGTAGGTTTCGTAGATTATAGGATAGAATTCTTCTTCGACGACGAGGGCAGTTCTAGTCTTCTAGCCAAGTTCATTAGTGTTATGACAAGTACTGGGTTGACAAGCTGGCGATACGTTTTAGACAAACAGGAAACATGTCTTAGTTCTAACTTCCAACAACAACAAAATTTTGTTCTAAAGAAGTTAAAACGACAAGTGACAAATGTTTGAACCTCCAAGCCGCAATTTACTTGAGACGCATCTTACGTTTATCACCTTATCTCATTGGTTACCCAAAACCAACCACTCGCAAACTATAGAAATATCTAAGCTCCTGAAAACTAAAACGATAGAATCAAACGAATAATCCAAAAGAAGAAAGCTTTGCGTTACGAATCTACAAAGGAAATATACCAAATGAGATACATACACAAGGACAGTGTTTCAATACAAAATGAGATACATACACAAGGAAAGTGTTTCAAGTCCTACAAGGTATATGCCGAATTGCAGCATCAAGAGTATTAAATGATTTTAATACATTATTTATGTGTTTAAACTATAATAGATAAAACAACTTTTATATATATCATCTCTATAGATTTAATTCATAGAATTAAGTTTTATCTTTTCATATGCAGTAAGAGTTGTTTTTAGATAATCATGTTTTCAATAATTGAAAACGAGAACTTATGCTCTCTCTATAAGCAATGTCTCGTATACTCCCATTAAAAACTGCGACTACATAAATGTTAGAATCAAGGAACAGTATGTAATATGTTTGCTTAGTTGGGTCTAGGGGATTCTTAGACGAGCCCTTTTTACCTTCTACTTAACCAACTAAATTGTGAAAGCTTATCCAATTAGGCTCAGAGTTTACGAGTGGCAGTAGCCTGGGATGGGCCTAGCAACTCAATCCGCGATCAAGTTAGTACAAGTCTGAAAAGCCTAATTTATGAAAATAATCTGGTAAAAATGAACATAGTTTTGGACACGGGTATTTTAGAGTTCATGTTGCCAGGTGTTTAGATAAAAAAATTTAAATTATAGTGTTGGAACACTAAAATGGACATGCGTTGCAATATACTCATACTTGAGATCGTATTTAACACTATAACTATAGTGTTAGATTAATTTAATAGTCATAAATGTGGCCTATATTATTTGGGTTGATTCTAATATAAGGTGAGCCTAAGATTAATAGTTATTGGACTTATAGAGAAAATTAGAATCGTTTTATTATAATTAAAAGAACCCTTCCCTCTCCATCCCAAGTAACATTAACAGTTATCAAATAAACGTACATTATTGCATCATTGAAAAAGAACGAAGAAAATGAGAGAGTGGATAAAGCTTCTGTGTAAGTAAGGTGTTTGCGATCAGAAAGGGATTACTCATATTAAGCATAGATCAAGGTTAGTATCTCTTTTTCTTTCTTATAGCATGAATCTTAATTGAATGAGATGAATCATTTGTGTTTTAAATGATCTTGGGTGAATTCTAGACTTGAAATATTATTTAGAATATTATAGTCTCAATTTATATGTGGTATCAGAGCCTTAATTATAATACTTTGATTTGAATTAAAGTTACTAATATGCAAAAGAACTCACCACAAGTTACTCAATCCCTGTCTCTCTGTGGAACTTTGAAAAGCCTGTACCATTAAATTTGACGTCGAAGGTGAGAGCCTAGATACAAAACTAAATTGTGATGAATTGAAGTAATGCCAAGAAGTTTGAACTTTTCAAGTCTCATCTTACTCTCTTTACTTAACATGATAATCATTCTACTATGAGTATTTAATAAAATAATCATTTTTTCATTGGAGTTTGTAAGATCATATCTAAACCTTTTGAATATCTCATAACTTTCTACTATTTGATTTAGTTATAAATTTATTGAATGATATGTGCTTTAACTAAGTATCCATCCCAAAATCATTAAATTGGAGTTTTTCAAAGTCTTACTATTTCATACCTGATATGAAATCTTCACTACAAGAAAAGCGCCAATTAGCGACGAAAAATTACTGACAGAAAAGAAACCGTTGCAAATTATCAACGGAAATTTTATTTCTATCGGAAAAATTGTCAGGAAAAATTTTGTTTAGCAATGGTAGCAATATCTGCCGCTAAATATGCAAGGAAATTAATTTGCGACGGAATTTAACGACGGTATCAAATATCCGTCGGTAAATAAAGCAAGAATTGTTGGTAGAATAATAAATTTTTGGGTTTGCCAACGGAACATTTCCGTCGGTAAATTTTCAGGCTATACATCGTCGTCTGCTTCATCTTGAACATTTTTAAGTTAAAGAAAACGAAACCAAACAACGTCGTTTTTTTAAAGTTAAAACTCACACCCAAAGCCCCCTCCCCCCACTTGCAACCGAACCTCTCCCACCTGCATTGTCTCCTTCTTTCTCCATATTTGTTGCGTCTCTGGCGTCCTCTCCTCTCCGTCCAGCCTGTCGTTGGCATCTACTGGTCGTCGTCTTCTCTGATCATCGTTGTTTTTTCGTGGAGTTATTTTTCGTGGATGTATTTTCGTATAGTGGATGATAGTTATATTTGGGTATTTGATTTTTTTTGCATTTGTTTGCGTATTTTGCGATTGGAAAAGAATTTTAAGGTAGAAATGTTAGTGATGGAAGGGACAAGACGTGATTTTGGTTGTGATATTGGGATAAATTTCTGATGCATATAAGGTATTTGATAAAATATCTGTTCTTTAAAAAATGTATATGTGTAACTATTTGAGTTCTATCTATTTTGTTAAATTACAGAATGAATAATTTCCCCCTTTTCATAATAGAAAAGCAAGTTTTTAATTGAATAAAATATGCAAGTAAAATGTATTACGGACTATTATATAAATTCTTACAAGCTTATCATATGTTGTAAAGATGATTATTGGACTATTGCCAATCCTAAATCGAATATAGTGACATCGTTTACTGTGAGCTTTGTATTATAATTAATTTGACTTAACTGAGAAACCTATTCCATTATAAGTAGCTTTCTTATCAATTATGTAATTTGTGTTGAATTGATTTATCATCATTTTTCTTCATAAGATGATAGTAAATGGAAAGACTATTGTAAGGATGTTTGGTGGTGGAAACTTCACCTAGAGAGGGATTTTAAAGTATGAAGATCAAGAACTTGAAAATGTTGACAATATGTAATTGGTTTATGGTAGTTTGAGAAAGGTGTATTAAATAGGTGCTAAATTAGGATAAAATTTTTATTAGTGCATGGCATTTGATTCTTAGGAAGGAGTTAGTTAATGGTTTGAAGATGATTCTACAATCAAGCTTCAACTTAAAAGGGAAAACAAGAAGATAAATTTGTGTTAAAAAGGATCATGTATGTTTTGATGCTATAAAAAAGAGGTAAAAATGTTAGGACCTAAAATTAGTATAAGTATTTGTTTCTTAAAGACTAAGTACCTAAGACAATATCTATATACCATAGGAATTCATGGCAACCACAACATATATCTTATTGCATAGATAGTTGCTCAGGAAGAAAATATTGAAAATAAGACATAGTTTATTGATTAGTTAATCATTGACTTAAAGCTTAAGGATGAGATCGGAATCATAATGATATCACATTTGCAAAAAGAACCATATTTAGGGTAAAAGATAATAAACTCCTTTATGGTTTAACAAAGTTTAATCGAATTTGTATCTGTTTCTATATTTTCTAGTGTAGTCATTTTGCATCTTTTGAATTCATTAAATATAGAACTTTTACATCCCTTTTATGTTTTAAAAGGCAAATTGTTGGACCCCGAAAATTTTTCAATTATTACCAATATATTTGTATTATTTGCTTATCATTTACTTGTCTATGTATTTATTTATTTTTAGAATTGAGTCATTAAATTAGCAAGTATGAATAGAAATTAGAAATTAGAAATTAGAAATTAGAAATTAGAAATTAGAATGAAGTGTTAGAATTAAGTTGGAATTAATATGGTGTTTAATGGGTTAAGAGAGTTAGT
>JANIJH010000223.1:57676089-57687939 GCA_024520975.1 Erythroxylum areolatum | reverse complement strand
CATGAACCTGCACCCAAATCTCAGTGTATATCAAAGGAACCTCCAACGGCAGCTCCCCCTCCTTCAAACGATGCAGCATGAGCAAATGTTGGTTGAAATTTCATGGGCAACGTTTCATAACATTATCGACATCTACTCTATGGAAGAACTGAAACAGATAACGACGAGTTCCCAAATCAATAATAGCAATACCAGCCTGTGGTTGCCAAAGATCAGCAAACAGATCACGCAAGGCCTGAAAATTAATGCGAGAAGCTGTAAGAAGCATGCTGACCAAACAGAGATCATAATTAACACCAGTCCCATCGGCCGGAGCCAGAAACTCCCAGTCTTCATCCTCCCCATCTGTGAGAGATAAGCCGGCAATTGCATCCCCAACGTCCATAGCCATCAACGAAGCGTGCAGCCAAAGATACTAGGAAGACCCTAACAGAGAAGAAACCCTAACAAAACGAGAGAAAACCTTTTTCTTTACAATGATATATTCTAAGCACTAAATAATTTATTAAATGTAAGTAATAATTTGATCATATATTATTTATCGAATTGACTTTTTAAAACAATAAATATCCGTAATTAAGGCGAGAAATTCAACACCGAAAACAAAGCTTTTAAAAAAAAATAGGATTGGTGTAGAGAGTAATATAATATCATGTTAGGAACGTAACAAAATTAGAATAAGGTTATTGAGACGGCCCGCTACGTAGGCAAATTAATTCCAATTAAAAAACATGGTCACGGTGACTCCGAGATGGCAGACATGATCATTTTAAGTTACGGCCATAACGGCTTAACGGTTGGGCAATGAGTATAGAAACGAATTTGGGAAACATATGCACTTTTACATTCATCTAATACAATGAAACCATCAACACGTGGACCAAAAAGATTAAACGGACGGTCCACAATGGTACGTGGACCACTGACCACTAGTATGAAGCTTCTTACTTCCGTCGTAGATTAATTGGTTATTTATTATTACTAATAATTATCCAAAAATGCTGTATTTTGGTTCATACGAATAAGGTAACATTTTTGGGTTGACTCGTACTTCAATTTATTCATCTATTGATAGGGGAGAGAGAGAGGGAAGTAAGCACCCAGCTGGAGTAGATAAGAGTTTCTTGTTATAGTAATAACTTGAGTGACTTGTGTGAGTTAACGGGGAGGGAAGCGGTGCAGTACTTGATATTTCTAAATTTTGCGATGAGAAAGATTCACTGCTCATGCTATTTCAAATTGGGTAAAGATCGCATCGAAACTTCATGATCTGGGACCATTCTCAGGATACTCTCACCAGAGAATTTCCTTTTTAACTCGGGGGCACACCGATGCATCAATTGCATGGCAGAGTAAGTACAAAGTTGATTTTATGTTGTAAAAACAGGAAAAAAAAAGTTTTTTTAAAAAATGTCAATCAAATTTTATTAATTTTAAATTTTAAAAAATGGATACCACCATTTCCTTTTTCTTTTCTTGAGGAGATGTTGTGATGACAAAAGTTTTCTATATTTAATTAAAATGTGAAGGTTATGTTCAATAACTCAATTGATATTGACTTATTCGTCAAGCTTAATTCATGATTTAAGATGTTGGATCCATACTCCCATAGAATAAGAAAATTAATTGAAGGGATTGTAATCTGATCACGACACAATAATTAGAAAGATGGTGAATATATAGCACATGCATACGAACCGCAGAATAAAAATTTCATGGCCATTGATCTTATATTCCATCCATTGGAGAATAAAATATTATGCCAAAATGTTCTATTCACTTCAGGAACACAAAATTTTCTTTTAAATACGTATTCTACACGACTTAAGCTTTCTGATATTAGTATATTATTGATTCTGTTCAACTTATATGTTATTTCTTAATCTAAGAAATATGCAAATTGGTTTTGAACTTGATGATGATATATATACATATATAAACAAAACTTACTTGGTTACTTGTAAAAATTAAAATTATGGAAAGTGGATATATATAAGATAGAATTATATCTGATCAAAATTTTATTACGGGAAGGAAGTAATAACACTATATACTTGTATCTGTAAATCATAAACAGAGATTGAATGATGAGTTCGTAAAAGACCTAAAAAGTAAAAAGGTGTCCTCTCTAAGGGAAGACATAATTCCTTAGCCGGCAGTAAAATACGATTCTTGATTATGGGTGGTACTATTTATGGATGGGGTGACAGAGGAGAAATTTGCTTGTTCCTTTTGATGAGAACAAAATGACCCGAACCACGAAAGCATAGAACTAAATGGACAATCATGGAAAGAATGGATTAACAAAAGCTAAATGCATGATAAGAGAGAGAGATGAGACAGAGATAAAGAAAAAGACGATGATGACTAGGGAGGTACACATTTGTTTTTCTTTTTTCCTACTAGCAGTGAGATCTCCAATAAATTTACCCCCAAAACCAATGATTAGTGATTGTTGGATGTTTTGGTTTTATAAATTTAAAGGGTGTGTGTCTAATATCATGACCACAATCATGACTTTCTCAACCTTTTTTTCCTTGAATCCAAACACGGAGTAGAAAGATGAAAGGAAAAGCAAGATTCCTTAAATTTTAGATAAAAGAAAAAAAGGGCTAGAGACAAAGGCACATGGACATGGATAGTAGTCAATGGTGTGGGCACAGAAAACTAGACTACAATTTCACTTTCACCAACGCAGAGCCTTAAAGAAGATGATAATAGTTGGGAGAAACAATAACCACTCCGTTTCTACTGGTATTTATTTATCTAATAAATAAAACTTATAAAAATTAAATAAATAAACGTCCATAAAATAAAATAATGAAAATAAATGATTTAAACTTGGGAGTGGGACAACAATTTGTAAGAATTGTGTCCATAATTTCACCTTTTCTTAATGATAAGAAAATTTTGTTTTCTATTTTGATTTAGTTCAGTTGAAGGTGTACGATAATAATTAAGAAAGCTGATCTGAATTATGAAGCAACATTCCACACTTTTGCCAATATGTTATCTTCTTTAAAATTTCCATACCCATTTCAAGCTAAGCATATTTATAGACCCTATCAAGCGTTAGTTGGGTTGCATGGAATTATTAGAATTGCATGTGGTGTCTTTCCTATTCTGGGCTACCTTCGCAAGTAGTAATGTCTTTCATAGCTTATGTACCCTATTTTCGTAAGAGTGTAATTAACCAATTATAAGGTAGCTTTTAATCAACAATGAATTTCAGCGCGCAATACTTGAGTTGAAATCACAGGAGCTCGAGGGACTGTCCTTCCCAATACTATACGAGCTCCCAATAATTTGTGGTAACTTCAAATTGTGTTCTGAAAAAAAAAGTACACATAAAAATCAATGAAGTCACGATATACTAAATGGTGGTGGATCCAAGGGGGGGAATATTAAAGGGAGGAACATGCACATCTATAGTTGCCAAAACTTTACAGCCAAAAGGACTAAATAACTTTAAATTTTATGTCTCTGTGACGTTAATTTGGCAGAATTGAAATTGCAAAGGTTTAGCCAAGAGAAATTGAAAAAAGAAAAGCAAAGTGGAAAAGTGCAAAATACAAAAAAGGAAAGAAAGAGGGATCTCAAAATATACAGAATTTGAATGAAGGTAGGAAGGCGACCTCGAAACTTCAATTTAAGGAATTGACTCACAATAAAGGATTTGAAAAGTAGTGTTTTTCTTAATTTTGAAGAGCTTATGTATAACCTTTTTTCTTTTGTTACTTGGAAAATAAGAAACGTTTACACTTAGGCTCTGTTTTTTTTTTTAATTTTTGTTTTTATTTTTAAATTGAGTAAAAATAGAGTTGTTTGAATTTTTTGTTTCTGTTATTGGTTTTGGTTTTCTTTCAATTATCAAAAGTTATAAAAACTATTTTTTTGTTTCTGATTTTGTATAATATGATTTACTATCAACTAAATATATATTATTTAGTTATTTAATATGTTAATTTTTAATAAGAATTATAAATAACTTAATTTAATATCATATATTTAATTACTAAAATTAATTATTATAAATAGTTTAATTTTACTTAATAATTTAATATAATTTTTGTAATTAAATTAAATAAATTTAATTTAATAATTATTAATAAATATAATTAAAATTAAAATATCTTCAAAATATATATTTCAAATAAAATTTCATTTAATAATAAAAATATATTTAAAATAAATATCAAATTTTGAATTATTTTTAATAAAATAAAATAAAATATTTAAATAAATATTATATAAGAGATTAAAATAATTTTATTTAATTAAAAATAATTTATCTTTCATATAATATGTAATTATTATTACTATATTTATATTAATAAGCAAATAAGTTTTTATTTTTATTTTAAAAAACAGAAATTAAAAACTAAAAAATGAAATGATCCGGCCTTTAGCTTCCGTCTGATTGGAACACATTATTTGAAATATGGAGTCAACTTGAAGATCGCTTTATTGTAAAAAGATGCTAAAAAATCCTCAAAAAATATATAAGTGAGTGATTCCTTTGTGTCCTTTCAATTCCAAAAGCATTACTTTTCTTTCCTAAGTCAGTCAGGGCCTTTCACCTTTGGCTGCTTTCCCTTTAAAAGCATGGCTTTTGCGGCTCATGTCCTTCCTTGTTTTTTTTTTTCCTTCACTTTTTTTTTCCAGTGACATCATAAAACATGCGCACAATTTATAGAATTCATGGATGGTGAATTTGGTGCCTTTGTACCATGTAAGTCGATGCATACGTTCTTGTCAAAGCTCTCTTGATAATCCATTAACAATTGGCTTAAGGTCAAAATTTTCTACTTTAAGAATTGCCTAGAATTAATAATTACGATGTAATTATGACCTCAATTTCCATTGCTTCAGTTCATATCTCCTAACTACGTTTTTTTAATGAGAAACTGAATCCATTGGTGATAGCATAGAAAGTGTTCCCCCGGCGAAAAAGAGCATTTGTAAATTCGTCAAAACACTGAAAAGTTATGGGACATTTGCAGGGCTAAAAGACAAAGGAAGTGGTTTTAGACCATCTTAATTTACAGCTTCTGTTTTGTATCGCATGCTAAATGACATATATACCAGCCAATTTTTATTATCCAGACTCTAAAATACTAATTGACTTCAGCAAAATTCTTTAATCCTTTACCCTTCCAATTTATCAGAAACCGAAGTTGACTATTCATAATACTTGCCCAATTCAAAGATTTCGAAGGTTGCGAAAGGCCATCACTTTACTCTGAACTTCAACACCTTATCTACAGTTTTTTCATAAAGTAAATTGCAGCAAAAGAAAACGAGAATGCACCATCTTGGTGCTTCATATAGAACCTAAAACGCTCATAGGCTTCACCCCTATTCGATATTGCAAGCACATGGTAAAGCCAGTAGGGTGAAATGGTCCAAATCCCAGAAAAGGAATCAAAACACAGTAATGAAATCTACTATAACAGCACTAATAATTTGAGAAAGTTGGTAATCTAAAAGCATTAGGGCATTGTTGATCGTAAACAGTTGTGGTCCGACGTGCAGATGAGTACTTGGTGGGGGATATCCCTTTGTCCTTCACAGACTTAGCCCAATACCTAGCATCTTTCTAGACTTAACCAACTTTAAACCATTTTGTTTGATAATAAAAAATTCACTAATTTTAGTTTGTATAATAATAATAATAATAATAATAATAATAATAATAATAATAATAATATGCCCTATTTGACAATCAGTGAATTATATTAACTATTAACTGATTCTATCAGCGATTAGTTGATAGCGGATTATATCAGCTGATTTGACTAGTGGATAACATCAATTGTTTATTACAGATGTTTAGTAAAATTAGTTATTTAGTATTAATTATTTATGTGTAAAATGACTTATAAAGACATGATTTAAAAAAAGATTTATAAATACATTAGTATTATATTTTAATAATTCTTTAAATATTTTTATAAGAATCTAAATTTTAGATATTTAATTTTACAAAAATTAAGTTTATAAATTTATTAAAAAATATAGAACATATAATGCTAGTAGTAGTGATGGTAATAATAGTAGTAATAATAATAATAAATAAGTACTTTTTCCTCCTTTCTCAATCTTAAACTAATGATAGTTAGGCCCAAGATTAATAATTATTGCCAAAAAAAAAAACTTCACCAATAATTACATGAAAGTTGCATACAACTTATAAGATTAAGGAGAAGCAACCAAGAAAAAAAAGAAATAGAGGCTTTGTCGCTTTCTGTGCGTATTCTTTAGAGGATAAAATCTGTTATTTTTTATCCAAACAAACTTTCTAAATTTTTTAAAAATCAATTGATCGACTTCAATCAGCTAATCTAATAAGCTGATAATCAAACACAATAGTCAGTTGTTTAACATGGTCAATTAGTTAATTTTTAGCTGATAAGTTATTCACCAAACGATGCCATAATAATAATAATGATAATGATAATAATGATGATAAAGGAAGCCTAATTTTTAAAATATCTTTTAGTATTATAAATAATTTAAAAGGACTGTTTACCTTCGAATTATCTTAAATTAGAATGCTTTGTGACTGATTATTAAGCATCCAGCAAAATCTATATATATTTTTTACATAATTTTAATTGTGAATTTTATTAAAATATTAAAAAACATTTAATAAAAATTGATTTATCAGTTTTTTAATATCATAAAATAATTTTATTTAAATAATATCATAAAATATTTTTATTTAAATAATAAAATATTTTAAAATAAATAAAATCATTTAGAAGTTTACATGTTTTACCCTTAAAACAAATTGGTTCTACGTATAGTAGCATTACAGTTTCGCATGTGGCAACATCGGTAGTCGGGTAACTCCTACAATTTCGGAACTTATGAAGTTAGAGACAGTTCACCTGTTTCTATAATTCTTACCGTTTCAAAATGTAGCAAATCATTATCCACTTTCTCCGTTAAAAGCTTCGGATAAATTAGCTACTTGAAAATAGATAAATTAATAGTTGTTACTAAAGTGTATTTGACTTTTGGAGATAAGGGAAGTTTTTAAACCTTCTCTCGAGTACCTTGACCATTTAACCATTGGACTAAACGAGAATTTTTTTTTTTTGAAGTACAACTAATCTAATAAGTATCCTCTGCTAGTTTCAAAATCAAAATCGAGGGCATATAAATGCTGGATAAGCGAAGTGTTTTCTGGGACCATGCACGCTTCAAAGGACTGCCATTTTAACCCCAACAGACTACCTCAGTACCTCGTCACTTGCATGTATAAGCAACGTTGCATCAAAGCGACATTGCAGCTGCAGGTTCATTGTTGGACAAACAATTTATTATTTTAATAAGATGGCCTAACATGACATAATGTGATATTCCTGCAAAAAGATCTACGTAGACGGTGAGATATTATTACTAAACAGGGATGTTAATTAAGTTATCGGGGAACAACAGATTTGACCTCGGATGTATGCTATATTTTTCAGCAAAGCCGATAGGCTCACGAATCGAAGTAATCAACAAGTGCTAGTATGATGTTTTTATTTATGTAGAAAAACCTAAAGTCTCTTTGATCCTCTGTACCCAATAAGCTTGTGCCCTTGATTCCCTTGCATCCAAGCCATTCATTGTATTCAGAAGAATAAGTCCCACTAAAAGAGAGCAAATCTTCTTCTGTCGTTGAATCACAAGGACTAGGAGAACGCTGGTATATTTTAGCTCCATAAAAGAAGGTAATATTAGTAATGTAGTACATTGAGCAAAGTACATGCCAGAGAGTAAGTGAACATTGATACTGTGACCAACATATTCCAGAAATTGGCTACACGCACTTAACAGTGACAGCATTTGGTTTTGTTGGAATGGACCATCTAATTAATAGTTTGGAGTGTGGATGGTGCTATCTTTTGGCCCGCGACTGACAAGTTCCTTTCAGTTTTTGTGAATCAAACTTAAAGAGGCTGGAGTGGAGATACATTAATCATGCATCAGTTAGTTACAAAGTGCAGCAGTACAGTTTTGTCTCTGATTATTGTATGAAAAGTAATAATAGTAAGCATACTGGGTATGTCCATTTAATCTTATACTCCCTCTTATTTAAAATAAGTGTCGTTTTAGAGAGATATACACTTATTAAGAAAGTTAGTGAAATATTTGATATACCCTTATTAATTGCATGTTGAATTACCTTGAAAATGTAATATGTATAATTAGGATGTGAGAGAAATTAAAAGGTAATTTTAGAAATAGAATTATAAACATGCATGAAAAATTATAAACGATACTTATTTTGAATAATTAAAATCTCTCTAAAACGACACTTATTTTGAATAGAAAAGAATATGAATTTCCTCTAGACAAATCCAGTGGGTAGAGATAAAGTAAGTCCGTAGGTGGCTATTGGGTGTTAATTATGACTAGAACAGTAGAACCTACCATCTTTAATAAATTGGCAGTTGCAGATCAACCTACTCATTTGATAAACTGATATGTAACAGTGGATGTTCTTGCTACTGCTACGATGCTAGGTAGTCTGTCTAAAAATATTTGATTTTATCTACACATAACTCGAGGTTCCGATGAATAATGAATTCAAATTTGAAACCATTCTGTTTGCTTGTCACGATACAATGTATAAACAAGACAAGGTTTTGGCCCAGTTACCACCGGACCAACCACTTGACGACGTAAAATAGTTTTGAGATGACTCATCACTCACAAATCCCACACCACTCGTATTAATTCTGGAAGATTTTATCGTGTAGGACTAATCAAGACACCATGGCAAGTTGTGGACAGATCGCTCTCATGTTGGCAACAATAGAAGCAATGGTGGGGATCTGCATACATGGTGGCGTAAGTTGGTGTACGTACATAATACAACTGTAAACTTCCAATGACTGGCCTTGTACCTTCAGTATCCTTTTCTCAGGTCTTTTCATGTAAATATTTTTTTTCACCTATCTTACCTTCTCCTTTTGATTTCTCACTTGCACAAGTGAGTGAAGGTCGAGTTGGAGTCACGATCTACATACAAATATGAGTTAAATTTAGAGGCTGAAATAAGATAATATAAAAATAAAATAGCATGGGCCAGAACGTAAAGGCACATATCTACAACATTGGATTCCTAACGGGGGTGAAGGAAAACGACAGATCGTCGTGCTTGGACATGACCGCATTTTGTGCGGGAGGGGCTGGTGGGGGCTCAAAGTTTGCTGTTTTATCCTACACCAATCTGTCCAAAAACCAAACACAAAATTTGTCATTCTATTTCTACAATTTGTTCTACCAACAACTGTGCGTCAACTTCTGTATTTATGTATCCCTATTTGACCTATCTTCTCCCAACTGAATTCCAGCCTTTGCCCTGCTTGTAGATAAAGTTCATTCCCCTTTGTGTTGGGGCTCTTCATTGTCCTGTATAAGATTGGTATATCACTTCTGTTGTAATTTAAGAACAAAATATGCTGAATGCCTCTTAACAAGTGATTGAATTCTTAAGTATTCTCTAAGATTTTTTAATTTTGTGAAGTCTTAAAATTTTTAAGGTTCAGAGTTTACTTAGATTTTAAATTTTTTGACCTCCAAAACTTTTTTAAGCTCATCATTTAATTTTAAGTTAATAATTTATTTTAAACATATAATTTATAAATTATTATATATATTCAACTTTTGTCAATATTTCAAAAAATAATAATTATAATTTTTTAAAAATATAATCATTGGTCACCCTTTTTGTTTATTAATTTTTTTGTAAAATAATATTTTTATTAGTTAAGGATTTTTAGTAAGATGATATCTTTATTAGTTTACACTCATATTGACTAATTAGCTTCTTTTATTAGTTATAAATGAAGATTTCATATAAATTTTAACAATTTAACTGGAATTATGTGACAATGATATTGGAACTTTGCTACAACATTGGTATGGGTCAAGTATGTGATGATTATTTTCTTTGATCGCCTTGGATGGCGCAACAATAGTATCTGGGAACAAAGCCTAATATAGTTGTTCTGGAAAATATAGGATATCGATGTCTGGGAATTCTTATTTAAATTCGTTTTAGCTATAATATATCCTAAGTTGACAGTGATTTGAATTAATAGTTTCTTTCTAATTGTCAGTTAAACTCAAGTTGCTATATATTCCAATTTTTTTACTAAATTTATATTTGTGAAATGATCCTAATTCATCTATTAATAGGTGGATTCCACTTAATGCTATTAGATAGTTTTCAATTTAGGTTTAAATTGTTGCATCAATTAAGGTTGCAATAAAATATAATTCTTTCTTTCTTATGTTCTCTGCCATTAAATCTAATCCTTGTTTTATCGTTGAACTATGTAGTTCGTCTTCTGTTACGAAGTTCTGATAACCAATCCTCTCTTACATAAAACCTAGTTTATATGCCTTCTTTAAATTAGAATTTTTATTTTATCAAATTTTTATATCTAGTTCAAATTTAGAATGTGGAAAGTCAAAAAATACAACTTTCTAAAATCAATCAAAGAGCAACAAAAAAAAAAATCTTCAAGTTTAACCAATAAATTAGAACGAGAACTAGAAACTCAATAAAGAAGCAAACACTGAAATTTACGTGAAAAATCCTCCAGTGTAGAGGAATAAACTACAGGCCAAACCGATAAACAAATCTACTAAACTCAAATAAGGATTTACGAAATTTAATGCCTCACCCTACAACAATAATTTGTCTCACAAAGTTTTAGAATTGAAATCAAAATTGCTATATGAATGAACAAATTCTCAAACTAATCTAAAAAACAATAACAAAAGGGATGAGAATACTATACTACTAGTTCTCGTTGCGTTTTTTTGTCACTTTTTGGTGTATTGGCTGCTCTCATGCGCAAAACCTAAGTATTTTCTCTTTTATATCACGAAATAGAATTTTTTACACTGCATATAGTCATATATATGGCTATGTAAGTAACCTTGTCTCTTTAACATCGTCTCATTACAAACTTGAACCAAAAAATATGAAGTGGATTTTCTTTCATTAAGATCTCCAACCATATATCTGCATCCGTATAACCTTCTAGAGTTAGTTCACAATCACCAAAACACAAATCCTACTTTGAAGTACCTTTTAAGCATCTCAAAATCTATTTCACTGTTTTCCGGTGAACCTTACCTAGATTTGACAAGCATCTTCTTACTAACATAACAACTTGTGGAGTATCTGACCTTCCATACACCATTGCATACATCAAAGACCCTACTGCTAATGAGGATGGAATAGAAGACATACCATCTTTCTCCTTTTCTGTTGAGGAACATGCATATTTACTCTACTTGAACTAAGGTGCCAATGGCATGCTAAATAGCTTGGTATGCTTCATATTGAACCTTTCTAACACTTATGACAATCATAGTTTCCTACTCTTTATGTATCGAGTTATCTTCATGCCTAAAATATGCTTTATAGGTCCAAAATCTTTCATATAAAAAGATTTAGACATATTCTCCTTCAATTTTTGGATTCTTTTAACATCTTGACCCACAATTAACATATCATCAAAATATAAAAGAAGAATGATGAAGTTCTCACTTATGAACTTCCTAAAATATACACAAGCATTAGTATAAGTTCTATGATCCATCATTAAAAAATTAAAATTTTAATACTACTACCTTATATCTTGTTTTAACCTTTCTTCAACTAGTAGACCAGATTCTCCTTACCTTTAACTTTGAAATCTTTTAGTTGCTCCATGTAGATATCCTTTTCCAAATCTCCATACAAGAAAGTAGTTTTTGTAGGAAAATCCCGGTGGGTACATCACATGTACCCGGTGCGGAAAACAAAAATTTTTGTCCCGGGACTTTCCCGAA
>JANIJH010000223.1:57613732-57627219 GCA_024520975.1 Erythroxylum areolatum | reverse complement strand
TAAGAAATGCTTTGAGAAGTATGATGGATGTAAATATTCGTTTAAGTTATCGGATATCCACAAGTTAGTTGGGTTCTCGAAACGAGTCCCAACATTTGTGGTATTAGAGCAAGAAGATGAATCGGTGATGTTCAAGGAATTTCCATAGGAGTAAGCTCACGTTTCTGATCCGAGGTTGGGCTCCGATAACGGTGCCTAACAGAAAGGCAATTGAAAATGTTTGTAAATTACTACTAAGATTGATGGAGCGTTTTTTCGTTATGAATAAAATATAAAGCTAATAAATCTATTAAGATTAAGCTTAAAGACAATCAATAATAACTAGCTTGGCCAAAGGAAATATCCACCATCAGAACTAAGTACTAATCCTTGATACAATGATAATTAATTCCACTTTGATTATTTAATAGAGAAACAAGTATTTCCTATCACGTGTGGTTAACAAAGAACACCAGCAAATCAATTAACCCTAATTATTAAACAATCTAAGCCCAACATGAAAGATTTAATCTAACAACATCAGTAAGCAATAAAAAGATCAATAAATCAAAGTTCTTTAACCACCAGTGATTAGGAGAGACTTAGCTTATTATTCTTCCTAAGATTTAATAACAACACCAACGAAATTACAAATCTTAGTTACTACTTGATTAGCAGTAGATTATCAAACACAATTAACTAGTAAGCCTCTTACCAATCATGAGCGATAATTATGATAGTAAGCATGAAAGAACAATACAACTCAAAGTCAAAATTAATATAATAAACTCATTTAGATCTCACAGTTTTGATGTTCTAAGGATTCAATTCCTTCATCCAAGAATGAGATTAGCCATGCAGGGCTATAGAAGAATCTCTAAGAAGTGAAGAGAGGAGAGAGAGGTGTGTGTTGTGTGTATTTTTTTTTAATGTCTTCCCCTCTTATTTCACGTAATAATACCCTACTCTTTTATGGGTACAAATATGTTTTACCACATAAAGTAATTTTTTTTACTACCATCTACATGATATGGAAGGAGAGAAATAGTCACATCTATTAGCATACAGAGGTACCGAAATATTAAGTTGCTGATAAAATAGTAAATTGGATTAGAATTGCATTCCTAGCTGACAACGTTGGCCACGCTCTCAGTGTTAGTATGAAGACGTTATGGTATATATTAGGAGATAGAGTTAGTGCTATATTTACCATTACTATGATGTTTTTTTTTTCTGATCTTGATAGTTGAACTGTCATCCTGTCCATAAGCTAGTAGACGTCAGGTTCACTTACGCTGCGTTTGGTTACTGTCTTCAGGGAGTAGAGACGGAATGTGACAGAAATTTGAAGACAGAACAGAACAAATTTGAAGACAGTGAGGTGTTTGGTTGTAGTGGACAGAATAGAAAAAATTGTTCTGTCTTGACGACAGAAATGTGTTTGGTTACAGTGGACAGAACAAAAAAACAGTGTGAATGACAAAATTGCCCCTACAGTATAATATGAGTGGAAATATGTAATTAATAATAATAATAATAATAATTAAAAAATTCAAAATTTAATAATAATAATAATAAAATTAATAATAATAATAATAATAATAATAAGTTCAAAATTTAATAACAATAAATAAATAAATAATAATAATAACAATAATAATAATAATAATAAGATCAAAATTTAATAACAATAATTAATAATAATAATAACAATAATAAATTGATGATGATGATGATGATGATAATACATTAATAATAACAATAATAATAATAATAATAATAATAATAATAATAATAATAATAATAATAATAATAATAATAAATAATTTAAAATTTAATAATAATAATAATAAATTCTAAATTTATTAATAATAATAATAACAATAATAATAATAATAAATTCAAATTTTAATAATAATAATAATAATTTCAAATTTTTTTAATAATAATAATAATAATAATAATAAGTTCAAAATTTAATAATAATAATAAGCTCAAAATTTAATAACAATAATTAATAATAATAAATAAATAAATAAATAATAACAATAATAATAATAATAAATTCAAATTTTAATAATAATAATAATTTTAATTTTAATAATAATAATAATAATAATAACTTTAAAATTTATAATAATAATAATAATAATAATCACAATAATAATGATGATGACGACGATGATAATGAATTTAATAATATAATCAAGAATAAAAAATAGCTTATGTGAGGGAGGGGCATCTCTGTCATTTCGTTATATGTATTATTTTTGTCCTTAGGACAGAAATTTTTGTTCCATCTAAAATTTTCGTACCACAGTCTTAGATGGAATAAAAATTTCTGTCTTTGTCCTATGAAGACGGAACAAAAACAGGTGAGGACAGCAAGCAAGCACTACGGAGGACAGAACTTTTATGTCTTTGTCCTACGTCCTCGCCTCTGAGGACGCTAACCAAACGCTACGTTACTATTTGACAATCCTTGTAATAGTTTTGCTAGAGATATAATATTATTTATTTATTTCTAAAAAAAGTAGATAGAAACCTAGAAAATCTCATGAAAATATGCCAAATATTCTCTTCATAACAAAATACCCAATTTAGGAAAATAATAATAATCCAAATAATAGTATTCTTGGTTAAGGGAAGTGGCCTTTTAAC
The DNA here is from genome assembly GCA_024520975.1 of Erythroxylum areolatum. Lineage (NCBI taxonomy): Eukaryota > Viridiplantae > Streptophyta > Magnoliopsida > Malpighiales > Erythroxylaceae > Erythroxylum > Erythroxylum areolatum. The sequence continues at coordinate 57,624,579 of JANIJH010000223.1, read as the reverse complement.
TGATATTTCACGTCCAAGTTGGCTTAGGAAGCTTCCTTAAAATATCTTTTTGATTATTGTGTAGTAATATCGCAGATCTAGGTTGGATCAATGCAATAGTATTCAATTCTGGTCTGATTTCTGACCTTTTATAGTTAGAATCACTAACATTCAAAACATGAAAGTTGTAGCTCTCTTCGTGGGTTTTCTAACGCCAGTTGAATAATCTCAATTGGAGTTTGTATGTGAAAGTTATGGCCTAAATACAATAATATGTCAAAACTGTCCAGATTTACAAAATTATCTTGTTTTGCTCATTTGCTTCCATAAACACACCTAAATCAAAAAATAAACATAATGCGTACTTTTAGGTTAGTAATAAACATAAAAGATTAAGGATTAGTGAAGAAAAATATAATATTATACTTCTTATCAAATTCTTCCATACTTTAACCTTTGACCGTCCTCAGACAAAGTAAAAGTTCAAAAACACCTTCCCTTCCCGATTATTAGAAGGTTAGGCACAATCAAAATATAAAGAGATCAATAACTATCAAAACTCGCAATAAGAATTGAATATCAATTATCTTACTCATGATTAATCCACAACCATTCCTTGTCGAAAGTAAGCAATCAATTAGTAAACTCTCACGAGTCAAAACTCTCACGTGTTTAAAAATAAAAATAATTTCTAGTGCTCTGATAAGTGTTTAATTGTTGATATATTCAATTATTTACACTTAGCGATTATTGACATAAAATGTTTAAGATATTCATTTTAATTCATATATGATTTTAGGTACAATTTGGGAGCAAAGAAATTAAAGTGAGTTAGAAGCATTACATTTGAATCATTTTTTGAAGATTTATTTTTGCTTGTTTTTGTGAAAAAAAGAAGAAGAAAAAGAAGACAAGAAAAATGAATTACAAAAACGACATAGCAACATTACAAAACACATATAAGTAGTGACGAATCCAAGATTTTAGTCTTGGAGAGGCAAGGAACTTAATTTTGTAGGGGCTATAGCCCTACTTAGTTTACTATATATATACACATATTCTAAATAAAATTTAGTCTTGTAGGGGCTATAGCTTGCTAGCCCCCCTGGATCCATCCCTGCATATAAGCTTGCGTTTCAAGAAGCTACAAGGAGGCAGCAGGCGTGAGAAGCGTGAAGGGATTTAAGTTGAGTGGCATTTTAATTGTCAAGTCACGCAACAGTAGCGCTAGAGAGGAATAAATGAGCTTCAGTGGAGAGGAAATTAAAAGCCACATCACCTAGCAAGAGGAACGACGACGTTGGAAGGCAGCCAAGAGAGTAGCGTGCTGTGGTGAACGACGTCGCAGAAGAAAAACATAGAGGAGGGGACGAAACGCAGATGGATGCGTTTTGGCTCAAAACGCAATAGTGCAGGGAGGAAAAAAAACAATAGAAGCCACAGGAACAAGGAGAATAGGCGGCACAGAGGACACAGGCGGGCGTGAAACGTTGGAGGCCTGCGTGAAACGCAGACAAAACGCAGACGTTGTCTGCGTTTCGGTAAAAACGCAGGCTAAGGCAACTGACTACTGAGAGGAGCTGCAGGGCTCAAGAGAAGCAGCAAACTTAAATCGTCACATCAATGAACAGTGCGTGAGGCTACAGTGAAAAGAGAGGGCTGAAACAAATTAGGTGTTAATTAGGGACTTTTGGCTAGGGATTAAGAGGGAGCTGAAACATTATTTCGAAAAATACCTATGAAGGGCTAAACGTCTCGATATCGGTTTGGAGGCAACATCGACGCCGATAACCTGGGTTAAGTATTTTTTATTATTTTGTTATTTCTTTATCTCATTAGGGATTGATTGTGTTATCTTATTTTAGTTGATTTGGGTATTGTGTGGATAACCGAATTTTTGTTATTATTTGATTATTTGTGTATGAACTCATCAGGTATTGTGAATTGATGATTTTAATGCGTTTATTAAATTGTTATTTTCAAACCCATTGCTAGAATTTCGATATAATCCATAATTGTTATGTTGAAATTCATGTGTAGCGATTAATGATTTGTAATCATTAAGGATAACATGACCTAGGTTAAATGACGCATCGTATGTGGTTGTTGCCTTGATTAATCGGTTTTCTTAATTCGTAATGCTACTACCTAATTAAATCTAGAGATCGTATCCTAGGTTGTTCGGTGGTTAGGTTTAATTAACGATCGTATCTTGATTAAACAAAACCTAAGAGAAAACTTAGGTTAATTTTTAACCCACGATTAATAATTGCTAGAAGAGGTTAAAGAATAACAAATTAATAAAATATGCTTAATTAGGGTTTAGGCTGAGATTAAATCAAATAACCAGGTCCCTATCGAATTCCCCACTTTTATCATTTTTTCGCATGTTTTATTTAATTTGTTTTTATTAGTTAGTTTCATTTTATTTCCTTCTTTAAAAATCCCAAACCCCCCGTTAAGTGTAAACATCGGTTAATTTCATTTCATAAACTTTACACACACTCTCTGTGGGATCGACCTAGACTTACCACTGCTATAGTAATAGTCTAGTTATTTTAATTTTGACTAGCGTTACGACACGCAGTCATGCTCACTCAAATACCTTTTATGAACCAGACAATCCACTGAACCTGACTCTCGTCCCACTGACAACCTATAGATGTGCAAAGGTTTACATGTAGAGCACAAATCAAAAGTATTTCATGGGGTTGTAATGTAGGCTTAAGGCAAGGGTAAGATAATATTTTGAGAATAAAGCTCAAGAGCGTAAGAAGTGGTGGAGTAATAGTAAATATAGCGTAGTTCACCTCATAATCTTGAAGAGATGAATAATAAGATCCCCAACAAAGCCATCAACTTACAAACCAAATCTTAACATCACTATTTATACACCCTTAGCAAATATCCTAAATCACCCCTTTATTATTAAAGAACGAGGGAATATCACTCTTAAAAGAGTACAAGATATTAGGAATTGATCCCCTTTATCATTTATAAACTAATTCCATGAAATATTTTTTCTTTTTGTTTTTTTAACTCTAACTTTTGTCTAGGCGCCCTTTTAGGTTTTCACCTAGCGAGCTTTTTTTTTCAAATTAAAACATAAAAATGACTTAAAAGAGGATACATATCAACAATAGAGTAGATTAGTAAACTATGTAAACGATGGAGCCTAAGAATGCAAAAGATGAAGACGTGCTCCAAATTAGTCGTACCAAATTGAATAATTAACCCATAATTCACTTCCAGGAGACCACACAAATGACTGTCACGAGTAATAACAAAGGGAACGTTACTCCGCAACTTCTCAAGCTCACGTCAGTATGTTGTTTTTCAAGTCTTTAGGCTTGTAATGTAGGTTAATAAAAAAGATTGGCAGTAAGCTCAATGGGGTTAAACTTAAAGGAAATACTTGAAGGTAGGCCATTTGGCTAATATAGTTTAATAATCTAGAAAGATTTAATCTTTTTTGTGTTGCATGGAGTAGGAACCACGGCAAGGTCGGGAGGTACAAGTTCACGAATGTCACACATGAAAAGCAGTATGAGATTGAATTGATGAGTCAGTCGAGTAGGCTCAAGTCTCACGGGATAATTTATGTCTACTACTAGTTACTACTCTTCTAAAGGAACACTTATCAATCAATCACAAGAGTCAGCTAACATACCATTAATCTCTCTATTTATTCACTCTCCATATATGAATGCACCATCTTCTTAAAAACAATTTAACATGTTAAAAACAAAACGAAGGAATTTTTTTACAATAAATCTCAATTTATTCCCTCCCCTACACTTATAACTTACATTGTCCCCAATGTAAGGCTAAATGCAAAGTAAGGAATAAATAACGAAAAATAAACTAGCTCGAAAAGAAATAGAGAAGGAACGAACTCTCCTTGGGTTGCCTCCCAAGCAACACCTTTGATTAATGTCAAAGGCTCAACTTAATTTTTACTTCCTTATTCTAAGAAAACTAGAACCTCAACCAAAATTTCCTCTATATTTTTAAGTTGAAAGCCCTCATGTTAAGGCTTAAGTCTATAACCATTGACTTTGAGTACCTTAGATGTTTTCACGCTTTGAATTTCAACTGCACAATGCGGAAAAACATTAACAACAATAAAAGACCCTTTAAATCGAGAACGAAGCTTACTTGAAAATAATCAAAGTCGAGAGTTATAAAGAACTTGTTGTCCAACGTTAAACTGCTTTTTTGAAATCATTTATCATGAAAAGCTTTTGTCTTCTTTTGTAAATTTTTGCGTTCTCGTAGGCATCGTTGCAAATCTGCTCTAACTCTTGTAACTCGAACTTCCTGTGTTCCCTACTTTCATCCATCTTCATTTTGAATTTTTTGATGGCCAAATAAGCTTTATGCACTATCTTAACCAAAAGATGGCATGGTTTTTCAAACACTAACCGATAAGGTGATATACCAATAGGTGTTTTATATGTTATCCTGTATACCCATAAAGCATCCTCTAAACGTAAGGTCCAATCCTTTCTATTTGGGTTTAATGTCTTTTTAAGTATAGACTTGATCTCTCGATTAGATAACTCCGCTTAATCGCTAGTTTATGAATGATAAGTAGTTGAAATCTTATGGGTAACATAATATTTTCTAAGTAAGGCCTCAATGGTTCGATCGCAAAAGTAAGTGCCTCGGTCACCTATTAATGCTCTTGGAATTCCAAACCTGCCAAAGATGTGGGACTTGATAAAAGCTACAATAACTTTAGAATCAACAGTTTTCGTGGCTTTAGCCTCCACCCATTTCGAAATATAATCAACAACTAATAATATGAACATTACCAAATGATGCAGGGATCAGTACCATAAAGTCAATGCCCTAAATATCAAAAATTTTGCAAACTAGTATAGCTATTTGCAGCATCTCATTTCTTTGGGATATATTACATGTTCTTTGACAATTATCACATAGTTTACAAAAAACATATGAATCTTGAAATAGGGTTGGCCAGTGAAAACCACATTCTAACACCTTTCTAGTCATTCTTTTGGCTCCAAAGCGACCACTACATGTATAAGAGTGACAAAAATTTAAAATAAACAAAGTCTCATTATTAGAAACACTTCGTCTAACTACTTGGTCAGTATATGTTTCCACAAATAAGGGTCATCCCACACATAATATTTAACATCACTTTTAATCTTATCTCTTTTTTTATTTAGGCACATCATTAGGAAAAGTCTTGGCAACTAAATAATTAACTATATCAGCATAGCGAGGTCCTATTTCCTTAATTGCAAATAATTGTTCATTAAGAAAGTTATAATTTAGAGCAAAGTTATCTTCTTCCTTAGTCAAACTAAGGTGATTAGCAACTTGATTCTCGTTTCCTTTCTTGTCCTTTATCTCTATGTTGAATTCACTCAAGAGAAGTATCCACCTTATTTGTCTTAGTTTCGCCTCTTTCTTCCTCAATAAATAACAAAAAGTTGCATGATTAGAATAAATAATTACTTTAGAATCAAGCAAATAAGAGCAAAACTTTTCTAAAGCAAAAACAATAGCCAAAAGTTCTTTTTCAGTGGTGGAGTAGTTGTATTGAGCATCATCTACAGTTCTGGAAGCATAATAAATGGCATGTAATGTCGTCCCAATTCTTTGTCTTATCATAGCACCAACAACATAATCACTTACGTTGCACATTATCTTAAAGGGAACGCTCTAGTTGGGTGGTTGTATAACTGGTGCAGTAATCAGTAATGTTTTCAACTGATCAAAAGCTCTCTTACATACTACATCAAACTTAAAAGTTACATCCTTTAACAACAACTTGCATAGAGGTAAGGCAATTTTTGAGAAATCCTTTATAAATCTCTTGTAAAACTCTACATGTCTAAGAAAAGAATGAACTTCCCACATGCTAATAGGGTAAGGTAATGAGTTTTAGGTTTATCAACCTCAATTTCCTTAGAGGGAACAACATGACCCAAAACTATTCTTTGTTCCACCATAAATCACATTTTTCAAAATTTAAATCAAGGTTAATTTCAGTGCATCTCTTAAAGACTAGTGTAAGGTTACGCAAATAGTTATCAAAGGAATCTCCATAAACAGTAAAATCATCTATAAAAACTTCAATGATGTTTTCAATATAATTTGAAAATATGCTAACTATACACCTTTAAAAAGTGGTGGGGGAATTAAAAAGTTCAAAGGGCATGCATCGATATGTAAACGTTTCAAATGGGCATGTAAATATAGTCTTTTCTTGATCTTCTAGTGAACTTGCAATTTGACAATAACCTGAATAACCATCAAGAAAATAATAGTAAGAACGACATGTTAGTCTTTCAAGAATTTAGCCCATAAAAGGTAATGGAAAATGATCCTTTCTAGTTACTAAATTTAGTTTTCTATAATCAATACAAACTCTCCAACTATTCTACACGCGATTAGGGATCAATTCATCATCCTACTTTTTACAACAATTATTCCTATCTTTTTTAGCACTACCTGCATAGGGCTAAGCCAATCACTATCAGAAATAGGGTAAATAATTCCAACCTCAAACAATTGAGTATTTATTTTTTAACCACATCCAATATAGGTGGATTTGATCTCCTTCGGGGTGTTAAGCAGGTTTTGCTTCTTCTTGTAATAAAATTCTATACATGCATGTAGACGGCCTAATTGCTTTAATGTTGGCAATTATCTATCTAATAGCTGTCTTATGCTCCTTAAGAACCTACACCAATTTGTATTGTTGTTGTTTGCTAAGCGTGCTTGAGATGATGGTTGGCAACGTTCCTCCTTCTCTAAGGAACACGTATTTTAAATGCTTAGGAAGGGGTTTTAATTCTATAATTGGTGCCTATTTCACAGAAGGTAAAAGTCTCTCGTTAGAAATAGGTAAATCAATATAGGAAACGTTACCTGGCACTTGTTCCTTATAATTTTCATTGAGCGTTGAAATGTTCTCTTGTAGTCCATTAGTGAATGAAAAGTCATCAAAGTCCTCTTCATTAACACCTTCACTAATGGCTACTTCCAAAGCATTATTTCCATTAAGATTAAAAAAAAAACCCTTTGTGCTAAAGAATCAATTACATCGATGGTACAAATAGAATCATCTTCTTTAGGAAATTTCATGGCATCATGAATATTAAATTCAATAACTTCACCATCAAATTTCATGGAGAGGATATCATCATACACTTCAATTTTAGTTTTGGACATCTTTAAGAATGATCTTCCTAACAAAATAGGAGCACTTTGATCATTGTTTTCCATATCAAGAACATAAAAATCAGTAAAAAAAAACCAAATTGTTGACTTGCATAAGAACATCCTCAACTACACCTTTAGAATAGGCATTAGATATATTTGCCAATTGAATTATAACACCAGTTTTGCATAAAGGACCAAGTTTCAAAGAAGCATAAATAGAATACGACATGACATTAATTGAAGCTCCTAAGCCTAACATAGCCTTTTCAAATCTAATACCACCAATTGTACAAAGGATAGTGAAAGTACCTAGGTCTTTGCGCCCTACTCTTTGAATCACAATAGAAACGCTCTCCCCTATTCTAATCTTTTCAACTCCTTTAAGCTTTTGTCTCCTCTTATGTGTACACAATTCTTTGAGAAATTTAGCATAACAAGGTATTTATTTAATAGCATCAAGTAAAGGAATATTTGCTTCACACTTACGAAAAGCCTCAAGGAATTCTTTTTCTTTCTCTTCTTTCTTAGATTTATTCAAACGTTTGAAAAAGGTACAACAAATTTATAAATCTGACAATGGAGGAAACTTACGTGTTTTTAGTTCTTCATGTTTTTCAGGAACATTCTCCTTATCCTTGTGGGGAAAGTTACTGGGTGAGATAATTTCATTATCCTTGCATTCTCTTTTGGATTAACAATTGTTTGAGATGGCAACTTTCTATAACCCCTTGATTCTAAATTACTCACCGTAGTGGCTAATTGGCTAACTTGATTTGCCAAGTCTTGGATACTAGTCCTTGTCTTTTGTTGAAATTGTCTTGTCTCCTATTGCAATTGCAAAGTGTTAGAAACTAAAGATTTGACAATATCATCTAAAGACATATTAGAACAAGAATTGGAACTAGAGGGTTAAGATGGTTGTTGTTTTTTTAGGACATATGACTGCTTGTATTGTTGAAAATTTGGACGTAGTTGATTCACTTGTGAGCTTCCATAACTAAGATTGGGATAATCCCTCCATCCTGGACTATACATATTTGAACAAGGATCATATCTCCTTTATGGTTGTCCCGAAAATCCACCCACTGCATTAACGTGTTCAATAGATTCCTCTTAAAGCATAGGACACATATCAGTTGGGTGCCCAACTACTGAACAAATTATGTAAGCCTTCACTGATTGCACGTTACTTACAGTAAGTTGACGAACAAGAGAGGTTATTCTATCAATTTATTGGTGTAAATAAGAAACATTCACGTCATTAACATGTTTAGAAGATGAGTTTAATCTTGTTCCAAACTACTGTGATTTAGCTACCATATTCTTAATTAAATTTTTAGCCTACTCAAGTGTCTTATTCGCCAAGGCACCTCCACTGGCTGTATCAATTAGGCTCTTATCCATAGCTAAAAGTCCACTGTATAAGTAATTGCTCGCTAATTTGATGGTTAGGGCAACCTGTACATAATCTCTTGAAACGTTCCCAGTATTTGTACAATGACTCACCTTATTTTTTCTTTATTCTACAAATCTCTTTTCTAATGTTATAGCTCTTTGATGTTAGGAAGTACTTCTCCAAGAATGCTTTCTTCATGTCATTCCATGTGGAAATACTCCCAAGAGGTAACTAATAGAGTCAATTGTTAGTTATATCTTTTAACGATAATGGAAAAGTTCCTAGGTTGATTTGCTCATCTATTACCCCCGAGGGTTTCATAGTTATGCATATCCAATGGAACTCCTTCAAATGTTTGTTTATATGTTTACCTAGCAAACCATGAAAAGTAGGCAAAAGATGTATTAGTCCAGACTTTAACTCAAATGAAACATCATTATTTATTGCAGGAAAAGTGATGTGTTGGTCCAAATTAGGAGCAACAAGCTCCTTCAAATTTTGAGCCATGTCTCCTTGTTCTTCGAATCTGAATCACTTGCAAATAACAAATCAAGTCCAATAAGATCAATCTCGTGTCTACTTCCTTTAATTGCTTTTCTAAATTTCTTTGCGATTTTCACAATCTTTGGATCAAATTGTAAACCAAAATTAGAAGAACGAGTATTATGCATAAATTAAGTAGCAAAACAAAATAAAGAAAAGCTAAACACAAAAAAATTTAAATTTAAAAATTGCGTCAGAAACTAAAACTACCGAAAACTCTTAAAAACTTATCGAATTTGGCCTAAAACCACCAAGGCTTATACTCCAAAAGATTAATCAGTTTTGTTCAAAACGTTTGCTTCCTGCAAAAAAAGGGAATTTTTGAGCCAGAAGTAGATTAAAAATTCTGCACAACGGAAAAAAAGGAAATTATAACGATAATCAAAATTTTTTATTTTTATTTTGTCTAATATTATATGTATTTTTCAGTAGTAAGTCATAACAAAAACACACAAAATCAATTAAAACTTATCCCCGACAACGGCGCCAAGATTTGATGAACTTGTCGAGGGTTATCAAAGATAAACCTAACTCATATAAATTATACTTCTAGTTGTGGGAATAAGGGTCGATCCACAGAGAAAGGCAATTGAAAATGTATGTAAATTACTACTAAGATTGATGGGGGGTTTTGTCTGTTGTGAATAAAATATAAAGCTAATAAAATTAAGCTTAAAGACAATCAATAATATCTAGCTTGGCCAAAGGAAATATTTATCATCGGAACTAACAACTGATCCTTGATACAATGATAATTAATTCCACTTTGAGTATTTATCGGGAACACAAGTATTTCCTATCTTTCCTTACGTGTAGTTAAAAAAGAACACCAATGAACCAATTAACCCTAATTATTAGACGATCTAAGCCCAGCATGAAAGATTTGATCTAACAACATCATTAAGCAATAGAAAGATCAATAAATCAAAGTTCCTTTAACCACCAGTGATTAAGAGAGACGTAGCCTATTATTCTTTTTAGGATTTAATAACAACACCAACGAAATTGCTAAATCCTAGTTGCTACTTGATTAGCTGTAGATTATCAAACACAATTAATTAGTACGCCTCCTAGCAATCATGAAAGATAATTATGATAATAAGCATGAAAAAATAATAGAACTCAAAATTGAAATTAAAACAATAAATTCATTTAGATCTCACAGTTTTGATGTTTCGAGGTTTCAATTCCTTCGTCCAAGAATGAGATTAGCTACGTAGGGCCATAGAAGAAGCTCTAAGGTGTGAAAAGAGGAGAGACAAGCGTGTGTTGTATGTGTGTGTGCGTGGTTTTTTTTAATGTCTTCCCCTCCTCTTTCAAGTAATAAAACCAGTAGATAGATGTAGCGCCCCCTTACCGTAGGGTACACATCGGGACGCCCGCAGGCCGCTCCGACACGTAACCCACGATAAAAGTGTACTACCAAGCAAACCAACTAAAAGCCACATGACATCGAAATAATAAACCACAATATCAACATCACTAAATCTTTAAAACCATAGTATATAAATCTTGATACAAATCATCCAACAGCAGAATAGACAAGTCTATCAGTCCCCTAAACAAAGCTCAAAAAGAAAACTGATACAAAAGTCTATACTAAGTCATCCTCAAAATCCCTCCCAGCTGACCGACCTGTGTGCCATCGCTTGTAGCGCCCCAAATTAGGGGTTAGAATATTAAAGGAAGTTAGTACGAATTATGTTTGTTATTTGCTTATTAAATA
>JANIJH010000223.1:57600118-57613632 GCA_024520975.1 Erythroxylum areolatum | reverse complement strand
AAGAAATCCATTCCTCTATAATTAGAGGCCAATAACATGATCAATCAGTGATATGCAGTAAAAATCCTAACCCATCCTAATTTACCAAAATGACCCTCTAATCAGTAACGGGATGTTACAATAGAAACCTAGAAAATCTCTTAAAGATATGTCGAATATTGTAACCAAAACAAAATATCCAATTAAGGAAAATAATAATAATCCAAATAATAGTATTCTTGATTGAGGGAAGTGGCCTTTCAGTTGATATTTCACGTCCAAGTTGGCTTAGGAAGCTTTCTTAATAATCTCCTTGATTATTGTGTAGTAATCTCATGAATTTGGTTTGGATTAGTGCAACAATGTTCACTTTTGGGCTGATTTATGACCTCTTCTAGTCAGAGTCACTAAAAACTCAAAACATAAAAGATGTAGCTCTCTTTATGGGTTTTCAAACTCCACTTGAATAATCTCAATTGGTTTTTTAATTTGAAAGCTATGGCCCAAATACAATAATGAGTCAAAATTGTCCAGATTTGCAAAATTATTTCGTTTTGCTCCTTTTGCTTCCATAACACACCTAAATCAAAAAATACACATAATGAGTACTTTTTGGCCAATAATAAACATAAAAGAATAAGGATTAGTGGAGAAAAATACAATACTATACTTCTTATCAATAGACTATCTAAATATGCCCGCTTAGAACACATTTTACTTTTAGCTCTGTTTATCATCCACCGACAGATGGTCAAATCAAGGTAGTTATTAAATAGGTGAGATGTACTTGCAATGTTTCACCAATTCAAATCCTATGGATTGAACAAAATGGGTAACTTGGGCTGAATACTGTTACAACACGAGTTGGCATTCCACCCTTCGGTGCATGTCATTTGAAGTAGTTTATGACAAGCTACCGCCTTCACTTCTGTCTTATGAACTCAGAACGACAAAAGTGCAAGCATTTGAGGATGTTCTCATGGAAAGGGATAGGATTGTTACGGAGTTGTGTCAAAGACTTTTACAAGTTCAGAATCAAATGAAACAAGTTTATGACAAGAAACATAGGGAGAAGGTGTTTGAGATAGGATATTTGGTGTATGTTGCAACCATATCGTCAATTGTCGATTAGAAATCACAAGAAACAAAAACTAGCAATCAAATTTTATGGACCATTTCGAGTGCTTGATCGGATTAGGAAGGTTGCTTATAAGCTAGATTTGCCTTTTTCTAGTAAGATACACCCCGTCTTCTATATCTTGGTACTTAAAAGATATATTGGGAATTTAGAGGTTACATTTGCTGATTTGCCTGAGTATGTTGAGATGGGAAATGTGAGACAACCTCTTACTATTTTGAGCAAACGCGGTCATGGAAAGAATCAAGAGTTTTTGATTTATTAGCAGCGTGAACCTAAATCTAAAGCTAGCTAGGTACATCAGGTCTTTTTCAGTCAAGAATTTCCTAATTTTCTTACTTGTTGAGGATAAAGAGTTTTTTAAGGGGCAAGGTATGTTACGTGTCCTAAATTTGTCCCTGGTTATCTCTACCTATTGGGAGTATTCTACTACATTAGGAGTTGACATTTTTCGATAGAGTAGGAGTTGTTATTATGTTAAATATTTATTATATTATTTAGTTAAATTAGGACTATTTGGTGTACGCAGGCTAGTGAATTAGAAATCTATTAAAAAAGTATATTGCCTTATTATATTTCTCTACTATATTTCCTATCATCATAGTTCCAGGAAAGTCCACAGGACGTGGACGAGGACATGGCTAAGGCCGTGGAGCGATTCAGGCACTTAACATACCCTTTTTAGAATATGGAATTTATAGGAATTGTCTAATTAATATAATTAAACTTGCATTACATATATTTGTAGTTTAATGTCTAGACAGTATGCTTAATTATAATTAGTTTGTGATTAATTTAATAAAAATTAAAAAAAGCTATTTTCTTATACTCTTCTTCTCCGGTGTCCATAGCCTTTAATATTCAATTTCCTCGTAGATACTCGCAACAAATGTTCATGGCTTTTAACAAATGAAGCTAATTGTAATTAGTCTATGGATCCTATTGTGAGGGGCCAGGGAGGTAAGTAGCTCAAAACATACCACAACAACAATACAAAATGATACCTCCCCTTCACATAGATCGAGAAAGGATTTGGGTAATAATGGTTCTTCCAATATAAATGTACAAGTGAATTTAAGTACATGACAGTAACATGAACATGGGGTGTCACGAGCGTAGGATTCACGTTTGCGTAGGAATAGGGAAATCTATGTTTTTAGAATGATGTTTTTTCTTTTTTCTTTTATGTTATCTGGAAACCTTCAACGTGACGTTAACGGTGAGAATCTAATTAAAGAAGAAGCTTTTTGTGCATGGTGCAGACTGCTCGTTAACTTCTCCCTTTAGTTTAGATGTTTTCTATAGTCCGGTAGCTGTCACCACAGGTTATTATGTGAAGGACTTTACGTAAATTTGTGTTTATTAACAAACCTGATTGATTTAAACATCTCTCCTTACAAAGTTGGAATTTTGAGGGCAGATGCTGAAAGTTCCACCTCAAACTTTGGAAATGTTCAAAGCGTATTTGGTGAGTATTGAAGAAGATGGAGAGGAACTCCAGAAAACAATGGTATAATTATACTCTTCTACTTTTCAATGTAATATATTTCCACTCACTTTCCACAAAAGTAATTGCTTTCAGTTTACAATCATAGCTAATGCCTAATATGGCATCACAGGCCATGCTTGACGTCAACTTCAATTTACAATTGCCATATTCTTAATCTCAGGCGATAAAGCAACGAAGGGTATTGCCTTTTTCTTTTTTCTTTTTATCTCTGATATGCTCTTACCTCACTTCAATGTATTATTGCCTTTTTTTTTTCTATGGAAGAATCATGTTTTTTTTTCTTTTTTCTTTTGAAGTTATGAGTTTATGGACCAGGCATGCTTTCCACCTATATTACCACTCTTGTTCGAGAAGTATTAGACAACTTGTAAAAGTTATTCATTACAAGTATAGCATTACCTTGAAGGACTATTACGACCTTCTGAGGTAAAAGTTATTCATTACAGATATAGCATTACCTTGAAGGAGTATTGCATGAAAAACTTGTGAAGGCTAGTGAATTTGATAATAGATTAAAAATTCAAATGTTTATGAATTCAACTAAAGGACTTCGTTTAATTTCCACAAGCCTTTAATGTCTCGCAGGTCAAACCATTTCTTAGAAAAATTTAAACATTTTATCTCTATATATATTGGTGATGTTCAGATTATATTATATAAAAGAAAAGGTCTGGAACCTCTCATATAATTAACAATTACCTGGAAGTTACAATTTCAGTCCCCATTATGACTATTCATTTCGTAAATACCCCACTTGCTTCGATTGTTAGTATTATTATCATTCTTAGAATTTAAGGAAGAAAGTCAAGGATGGCAGCTCCAGATTCCAACACTCCTTTGTCAGGGGCCAAATGTTGACCTTTCATATTTTTTTTGGAGATCTTACCACTAAATAGGGAATCGTATTTAAAAATATCTATTGATTTTGTACTGGTTGTTTCCTTTATTTTTTGTTCTTTAGTAAGAATTATATTTATAATCTTAATCTCGATCTGTTTTGGACCACAATTTTGAGGGTTAAGACTTAAGAGCGAGTCAAGGACATCTTTAAAATGAATCACCCCTGATACTAATCGAGAACGAGAATGTGAAATTCAAAATCTTAAATTACATATCATACCAAATTTCAAGAAATAATTTCATTTTATTATTTATATTATATTATATTATAATTTATGGCGAATTAGCACATGCTGTATGCATTTTGAAAACACCGTAAACGAGGTGGTGAAAGCCTCTGGATGTTTGCAGCTACGGCATTAATTTTATGTGCCAAACGTGTAGGCGCTAATTACAGCTATTGATTTGTCACTAAAAAGCCAAAACCCTTGTTCCAAACGTCATTTTGTCTTAACAATCAAGCGACACCCTTTTCATGCAACACACTATTCGGTGGATTGGTCGATGATACTGTTTTGTCAATTAGTAAGATGGGGTTTTAAAACTAGAGATGGGCAAAAAAAAAAAAAAAACTGGCTTCCGGACAGAAACCTAAAGAGAGAAGGGTCATTAAGCATATCAACTAAACAGATAAAGACATCGTAAATAAGTAAAAGTCAAGTCTTAGGAAAGCTTTAGGAGACTGTAATTTTCAACGATACGGCAAACCCAAAGTCTTTGAATCTTAGATTACGCACGCATACACATAACAAAGGAATACAGAGATGCCGTACACGATTATATCAAAATTAATATAATTATGTAAAAATTAAGAAGTGGAATTTAATTGACGAAATCTAGGAAGGTGGTGGGAGTCCAAGGAAGGAAGACGCCAACGCAACAAGAATTGTAAGGGAGAGCGCAGTGCCAGCGACGACCGTCTGTCTAATAATTTTAACAAAAGATCTCGCCCTTTAATGGAGCATTGTATTCCACGAGGACTCTAATTATCAGAAAATTAGCTCCCGACTCAAGCCTGCTTCTTTTTTGTCAGTAACTTTACTCTTTTTACTCTCTCTCTCTCGCTCTCTCGTGGCTGTCTACATGACCGGGTCGGCTAGACTACGATAATTTTAGAGTATGTTTGTGTAGAAAGCGCTCTGGTTTTGCTGTATGTGAACCCCTTTTCACAATTTTGGGGCTCTCTTTCTCTACAGCTTCTGGAAGTGGAAGAATGGCTGAGTTTGTATACGTAGTTAACAAGGTGCTGACACGAATCCTTAATACTTCTGTTTCATTCTAGTTTTCTTATCTTTATTTTTAGGAGTAAAGCAATGGGTATTTTGTTAAATGTCAATATTTTCCTTCGTGGGTGGTCTTATGTGCTTGTGTTTAAGTTCGCCCGGCTTTAAAGGACAGTACTTTGTTTTCCCTTTTGTTATAGTGGTTTAATGTGTCGCAAAAACTGTTGTCTTGCAACTATTCTTATGTTGTCTTAGATTGGTGAGCGTGGAAGCTGTTCTAAATGGATTTTATTTGCTTAGATGTGTTCGTGTTCCGATCTGGGTTTGATCGAGTTTCATCGTCGTTGATATTCGTAATTAGTGAGCTAATGTTGTTAGTACTCATTCTTCAGCTTATAGCTGTTTCATTCACAGTTTCCATTCCTAAAACTATGAAAAGAAAAGAACTTCCCCTTCTATTTGTTTTTGGTTGTCATTGGCCGACCTTGTCGGAAGGTACGTGGAGGAAGGGTTGAAGAGGACGTGGGTCTCTGTCGTCGGCACCTTATTGCAATTTCTTTGATCTTTGTTTTCTACATTTTCGTCCATAAAACCTATTTTTGCTCTATTCTGCTTTGATTTAGATCTATTTGACATTATACTAAGTTTGTAGTATTTCTAAATTCCCCCATTAATAACATCTCCCTGCATTTTGTGGTGCAGGGTACAGTAATCATAAAGCCTCCTAAGAAATCTTCGATTTTGTTAAGGATGATAGTTTTGATGTTCACAATGATTTGCGGGGCTTATGCATGCTTTGTTTGTCTGAAGCAAATAAGTACACAAAGTAAAATAGACATCGAAGATATCCAAGTCATCGATGGGCCAACTCCTGATCCTGAACCTATACGATTACAAATTCCTGGGGCACATTACCCTGATCCTAAAACTTTTAACAGGTAATTTAGAACTTCAGTTCTTTGGCTTTGAGCTTGAATTTCGACAAGACATACTTGAATTTTTGTATTTGGCACAACTGTCAGGTCTGAGTGCCAGCATAATCCTGTACAATTCTTTGCAATATTATCAATGCAAAGATCTGGAAGTGGATGGTTTGAGACCTTGTTGAATAGTCATGTTAATGTGAGCTCAAATGGGGAGATATTCTCTGTTTTAGACAGGAGGAAGAATAGTTCCTCCATTCAACAGGTTCTGGATAAGGTCTACAACCTAGACTGGTTCACCAGCGCTTCCAAGAATGAATGCTCTGCGGCAGTCGGCTTCAAGTGGATGCTTAATCAGGTAGTGTAAACTGTTCATGTTTTAGTTTATATTTTATATATGCCAGTATTGAGAAAACTATCTGGTTCAAATGCTGCAGGGGATAGTAAAGAAGAAAATTTGGTGACAATAATGCCAATGTTTTAGCCAGAGTTTTGTACTAGTCTCAATTTCTATGGTGTCCTATATGCTCTCTGCCCGAGCTTGTTTGATCAAATAAGCCTCCCTTTTATTGACAAGGAAAATGTAAAGCTCTTTGTAGTACAATCGCTTTCTGTGGAATTAAATATGACTAGAATCTGCTGCTTCTGCCAATTCTTGAACTGACTTCACCTCTCCTCTTTGAACTCTTTCATGTATATCTTGCTATACTAGCTTAACCTTAATCCATAGCCTAGTGTTCACATCACAAGGATAGTTGAACTTCAGATATAATTGAGGATGAAATGAAATTACCAACTTTTGAGGATATGATTTTGCAGCATGTAAATTGTCTATTCTATGCAATTTAATCCGGGCCTCTGATGTAAAATTGGTTTAATGTTTTCGATCCCACAGATTTTAGCTGATTCATGGTAAGCAGTTGCATTTGAGTATCTCTATAGAAATTACAGGATATCTAATCAATTAAACCACTCAAAAGAACATTTTTTAGATATGCTCTTAATTGTACAAATGAATGCACCAGGCAATATATGAATTATACTTTTCTGTTTTTAGATGTTGTCTAACGATCTCATTAGCAATAGGTTTACAACACTACAGGGCCAATTTGTAATTTTACTCAAAAATACACTCTGAGTTCTAGTGCATTTTCTTAAAACATATTGTTTCTATGATTGAAGGAGAGGTTAGACTTTTGATTCTTTGTACTGGAAATTGTCAGATGTTATTAGCCTCTAATGATTTCATGGCTTATGCAGGGAGTAATGGTGCATCACAAGGACATTGTAGACTACTTCAACCGCAGAGACGTATCAGTAATATTTCTTTTCAGGAGAAATCTATTACGTCGTATGGTGTCAGTTCTTGCAAATTCATATGATCGATATGCTAAACTATTGAATGGGACACACAAGTCCCATGTTCATTCAGATGAAGAGGTATCCCAGCATTCCTTCATTTTAACCATCTTCAATCTCTCATGAAAAAGAAAAAATTAGTTCTTTAATGTGTAGCTGTATTTTCGTTTTGCAGGCTAAAACACTGTCAAAGTACAAACCTAAAATAAACTCTACGTTATTGATAGATGATCTGAAGAAAGCAGAAATAATGGCTGCAAGAGCTTTAGAATACTTCAATAGCACTCGGCGCATTGTCTTGTACTATGAGGATCTTGTTACAAATCGTACGGTATGTCCTGATTGGTGTATGAACAATAAACCATATCAATTTTCTTAATCATGAAGTTGGCTGCTCCATTATATGTCATTGTACTTCATGCAATCTGAATGTGCACTGTTCACCAATTTTTGATGCAGAAACTTCAGGATGTTCAAGAATTTCTCAGTTTACCGAAGATGGAGCTAACAAGCCGTCAGGTTAAAATACATAAAGGTTCATTGTCAGAATTTGTTGAGAACTGGGAGGATGTCTTCAAGAAACTTAATGGATCAGGGTACGAGAGTTTCCTGCAAGCTGACTATTAGAGTTGGTGAATCTGCTAATTTTGGAACAATGTGAATATGGAGTCAACTAACTTATGCAACAACCAGTCGGTTCAATGCTATACCCATTCTTCTCAACTAGTTGTTGGTCCCTATACACAAAAAATCCTGTTCAGCGTCTTGTTGATCATGTATACAAACAATCTAGCCTTACGTTAACCAATCCCAAGTAATTGTTCCATAAGCTGCCCTGTTTCTTAATCTTCTATTCTTTTTGAGTGACTAATTTGAAGCTGGTCAATTTTGTTCTGTAAGATGCAGTCATGTTTCAAGTGCCGATTGAATGAAAAATTTCAATCTTTCAGCAATTTTAGCAGTGACTACTAAGTATTGCGCTCAGTCACTTGTTCGAAAACTTGGTGGTAAGTTGCTTCTTGACTTTTGAGTATTTATTAACGACAATAGCTGTTTACAGGTTGAGATAGTATGGTAAAGCTCTACAATTTTCTAAACCGTTTTCTAAACATAGACAACAAAAACATGTGTCTGCCGATTGACAATGGGAAGCATATGATTCATGAAATGAAAAGGCAAGTGATCTGAACTTTGAGCTGCCCTCCAAGTGGCAGTAAACTTTTGACCACTGCCAGCTTTGATGACTTCAGCTTATATGCAAGAGGAGCTCAATGCTTCTGCAGTATACGGACAGGTACTGCTTTGTCTTGTTAGATTGGCAATGGACTTACGGTGCAAGAAGAAAATTAGACCACGTATAAATTCAAGTGAGATTTAATATGAGACATTTACATGTGAATAGTTTTAATATATTTAAGGTTATACATGAATAATGAGGCTTATTATGATTGTCTGTTTAATATTATTGAATTTGCGCTAATGGGTGTCACGGAAATGGTTTGATATCAGCCCAGAGTGTCTATAAAAGTGGAGTGTCAACTTTAAACACTATTATTGGGTAAGCCTTGGTCTGACTGGGCTTAATTTTTTTAAATTAAAAATTTAAAACGTTGTTTTATTTACAAGAGAGGCTTTGAGAAGTTCATTTTTAAAAATACCAAACTCGATCTTTGAACCTGACTTATTAACTTTGAACTGGCCCAATCGAGCCCAGTTATTATCCCTAAACGTAATCCATTTATAGGATGAATTTATAATTCTGGCGTGACGAAATATTTGTCGATAACTAATATTTATGAGTTGCAAATAACTAATTAATTTATAATATTTGGCATTTTATTCAGCCATTCATTCGATTCCTGCACAATATTGGGTCAGGACATTTCCTGTGAACCATTTTGGAAGAACATGAATTCCTTTAAACCCAAACAGTGAAGTAGAATTAAATTAGCTATCGAGGTGTTTGCATGGAGACCGGAAGGTATTGCCTTGAAAGCATATAGAGCTCATCCCATGTTAGGACATGTATTAATCACACCTTTGAGATTATAACTTCACCTCATTGCCGTAATAGACACGTTTAAGTTTTAATATACATACATATCGTCTTGCACTTTAGATATTATGGCTTGCTGAAGTTTGAGGAGTCCATGAAATCTTTGCTTCACTAACTCTTTCTCGAGGAATGAAGTTTATGACCAGAAAGGCGGCCTTTTGAATCTTTTTTGTCATGTTGCACCCTAGAGTTGTGCATTCGTTATGCTTAAAAGTCAAATTGTTGTCCTTCTCCATGCTAGTACTAGCAAGTACACATATTCAAAGATGACCTTCGATTAAATGAGCCATTTTTTGACTCATCTAAACGTTCTAACTTAGTAAATTTTAATCTTTCTATTTCTTTGTTCATTCATATTCATCATGGATTTTATTTGTAATAAGATACAAACCCATGACTAAAAAACTCAATTGGTTCGGTTTATTTAATTGTAAAAAATTTGAACCGTTTAATATTTCGGTTCAATTTTTAACTTTTCGGGTTTATTTAATTTAATAATTTTTGTTATTAAAATCTGATCAATTTATTCATTAATTAATCAATTTTTATAAATTAGTAAGTTTTTATATACCAAAATAAACTAATTATTTTTTATTTAACAATTTTTAATTAAACTTCAAATTCTTTGATATGTTAGGCAATTTTTTTCAATCATATTTCAAATTTTTTAATTTTATTTAATCTTTAATTGATTTTATGACTGTCTGGTTAAACCTTTTAAATTTTAAACCTCTTATTTTATAAATTTAACTTTCGGTTCAGTTTTTAAAATATTAATACGAATGGACCCTAAAGAGTAATGATCACTAGATGTATTGCAATTGTTGTATGGTGGAATCTTGAACATAAGAAAATTTGATGTGATCCTTATTATCTAAAAATCAAATGAGATTTACCTTTTAGTTATATAATATCCAAAAATTTTCATAATCTTTATTCAAAACTAAGAAGAAAAAAGAAGAATTGCTCGGTTATGAAAATCAGATACCCACAAAAATAATAAGATTTAAGTATAGTTGACTTAAAAAGAAAATATTACTTACTCGAATAGGCAGCTTTCTTGTTTTAGTCCTTCACTAAAATACATACCACTTAATCTTTCGGTGGAAAAATTAATTAAAATCCCACTTATTCAACAAATCTAAGCATAGGAAAATATCCCATGAGTCCTCAGCTTTTGGGATTCCAAACCAACGTGGGAGATCCTCTTGTCTTTGCCACCAAACCCTCTGCATGTTGTCGTAATATATTTATGGTCAGCCACCGTATATCTATATTAAAAAACAATTCTCGTGCCGTAGAAGGACTACGAAAGAAGAATTGATATAAAACTACCATTTTAGTACAGAGATCCAGTGAGCGGAGGCTGAGTGGGGCTTCCTACAAGAGAGTCCTTTTTAACAAGATTCCTCGAAGTGGAACAGCACTCAAGAGAAACTTCTCATCATTTGGTTCATTTGACTACTTCGATCGGTACAAAAAGCAGTGTTTGTTGTCGAGACAGTGACTCCATGCGTTATATAGGACCAATACCAATTAAGGTTGGTGCCTAAGGTGGAATTGACATGAAATTCTGCTCTTTTGACTGCCTCCTCTTTCCTTCTATAGCACCGGAAAAAAAAGCATGGGTTGGAGACCGGTGTAGATTTTTAGTAGAGTTTTACTATTGTGACTGCCAAAGTTTGAAAGTTTCTCTTCTGCTACGTTAGCTTGTTGTCTTGCTTTATTTTCTTGAATAAGAATCGATTACGATAACTACTTTTTAAAGAAATAAATAGTATAGTTTCAACATAAATAATGATGGCTTCGAAAGGCTATTATAGTTCGGGTCGGATACAAATCTTTCTTATCTATTTAAAATTATTTTATATTTCTAAATTATGTAAATCTTATTGTATTTAAAAATTTAAAAAAATTAGTTAGATTTTTTTAAAAAGTCATTTTAATCCAAACTGTTATATAAATAACTATTTTATACGGTGGCTAAATAGCTATCCGACCTGTCTATATTAAAATATAACCCAACTTCAACTTAAAAAGTCTCGTTCAATAAAAGAAAAAAAATATTTAAATTATTCAAATATTTTTAATTATATAAGATGGATGAACTAATTTATGATATAATTAAGTTATATCAATTATATAATAATTAGTTATATCACGTTTATTAAATTAACTCTATAAAATTGCTAAAATATTTTTAAAATAATTAAAATAGATATTTTCTTATCGCTGGTTAACTAATCTACCTCATTGGATTAGATCCACTCTAATTACGAACACGTTTCGCACGCTCCTTCCCGCTCTTATTTTGGCATCTGCCATCTTTTCGCAATAAGATGATTGATTTCCTTCGTGGCAGTCGTGATCTTTAAATGCTTATATATATATATATATATATATCAGAAAGGAGGGGTACAAGTTTTACAGTACTAGTCGGGGAAATGAAACTCCCGATATATCCTCTAATAGGATGGAAAAACAACCCACAGGCGAGTTTTGAAACTGATGGATACCAAGTTCGAGGGAACTGACATAGTTGGTTAGCCAATTCACAGCCCTATTAGTTTCACGATAAATATGTCTTGCTTTCACTAGCCAATCTCTCTAGTGAGTAATTGGCGTTAAAGATGATTGTTTTCCTTTGTCTAAATTAGATTGTCTTCTTTCAGTGATATACATGTACTTTTGATTGTTAAAGCTATTTAATGACGATTAGTATAAGAAGGTTTCATTAAATTCACAATTAAATATAACTAGATATTCAATAATGTTTAAATTTTATTGGATTATGAAATTCATATTTAAGTATAATAAGTATTAAATATTTCTAAGGAATTACTAAAAAAAGGCTTAAACTACACCAAAATTTAATTTATTTAACTTAAGTTAAATTCTAAGAGAAAATTTATAAGAAAATCAATCCATAGAATAAATAAAAACAATAAGAAACACATAAATAGGTAAATAAAAAGGTTTTCAACGGATTCTTTGTATTGAAATGTGTAAGAACTCCATCAAAGTTCAATCAATCACACTCTTACGAGTGGAATTCTTTTTTGCAAAGTATTTTCGATCCCTAAAAATAAGTTCTGTTGTTGAAGTAAAACATAACCCTTTTAACAAGAAGTTGTTTTATTTGACTGATAAAACTTTCTGCCCTGCAAAAATGTACAGACTGGAATTAGCGACATATTCTTTGGTTTCTTCCAAGTAGAGCTGACTTAAAAAGGAGCATCCTGACCCTAGCCTATAATGCATGCCAAAAAAGGTTATTGGGATCTCCATCTTTTAAATAAAGTCATCAAGTTTCTTTCTGGGCCTGCCAATGGAGCATTCCTTTATGTAGGATCTAAATTTGCGATTTGGCACTTCCAAGTCATTTTTTAATTGATAGAAAAGACAGTCAGTCCCCCACAACTTGGAACAACATAAAAAACATTATAGGATAAAGAAATAGTGGTTAAAGAGCACTGCACAAAACTCCAAGTACCTCAAATCACATCAATCTTCAATATGTTACTACTAAACATTAATTATATGTGGGTCTAATTTCGGCCGGTTTAAGGACCAACCAAATTGCCTCTTCCGTTAGCAGTTGTCTGACAAATCACGTACCATGTTCTTGAAGCCTGCAATTAACTATAGTGGATTTTACTGTTACCGAAATTTGCTTAGATTAAGTGAACTAATGGAATTAGCCAACTAGGAATGTAACTTAGGAATGTAGGAGGCAGCAGAGCTTTTAAAAAAGCAGAATACGCAAATGACATATGCAGACAATATGGTCTCGTGTGCTGTGATTGTCGAAAAACTGTCTAAGCAATACAAACTTAAGTTGTAAAAACTTAACTATGAAAAGGTTTTCAAGCCATCATTTTTCTATTTAATGCATATAAATATATTGACTATATGCAAGATTTTCAAAGAGAACGCACTTATGAAATTTCAACTAAATAGCATATCAACTTATGAAATGAAAACTAGGGGTGGACTAGTTCACTACTGGCAAATAAAATAGTAACAATTTGAGCTGTCTAGTTAAAGAATCTTTGGAATTGATGTACTAAATTACAAATCATTGAACATCGATAGAATGTATATTTACAGAATGGTTGATCAAGGACTGAATTTCTTCTGGTTACCACTCATAAGGAATCTTTAACTTTCAGCAGCTAGTAATGATTCAGCCATTTAGAAAGTTTACAAGACCTTTTTAAAAACGAACTTCAAACAATGAAGGAATGGACAGATGTGTTTCAATTGTACTTGTCGACCAAAAGATCTCTGAGCGTGCGTACAAACCATCAACATTTAATACTATACCTCTCTAAGTGGAGAGTACATGGGAATCCCTATCATTTAGGTGTATTTTGGTGGTGGGGGAAGTCGACGATATTTTGAGACTCTTTCGACAAAAATATTG
>JANIJH010000223.1:57455652-57471653 GCA_024520975.1 Erythroxylum areolatum | reverse complement strand
GCATATATGCTAACATGATGCATGAGCAAGAAAATGCATTGTCTTAATCTCTTTGAGCTCATAATTACTGAAAGTTCGGGTCCTAACCCTTAATATGGGAACAAGATGTTACAAAGTACCCACAAATTAGTTAATTATCTTCATACTTTAACTTATAAGATCAATTACTTTCTTTATAAGAAAGAAGCATAATAAGTGCTAGTTTTATTGTTTCAACAATATCCCGTCTTGATGAAACTATAGCTAGGAACATTTAGGAACAATATGTAGATGTAAATTGAATCTCATAATTATGATCTCATCATAATTTCAATTGTACATTAATTATTTAATGGATTTTACATTTACTATCAAAACATCAAATGTAATTAACTTTATAAAAAATAAAGAATGCCTTTTAATTAATTAAATAATAATGGCGTACATCAAATTGCATCCAACTAATTGGTTGCAAGGGTATAAACTAACATGAGTGCCATCATAATCCTATAAAATACTTTACAATATTATGAATGAAAAGATCTAAAAGTGGATGGTTTGAGAACTTTGTTAAATAGTCATATTAATGTGAGCTCAAATGGGGAGATATTCTCTGTTTTAGACAGAAGGAAGAACGATTCCTCCATCCAATAGGTTTTGGATAACATATACAACTTAGACTAGTTCACCAACGCTTTTAAGAATGAATGCTCTGTCAACTTCAAGTGAATGTTTACTCAAGTAGAGCAGATTGTTCATGTTTTAGTTTATATTTTATATATGCCAGTATTGAGAAAACATTCTGGTTTAAATGTTGCATTGGATAGTAAAAAAAGAAAATTTGGTGACAATAATGCCAAGGTTCTCAATTTTTAAAGTGTGTTATATACTTTCTGTGTGAGCTTATTTGAGCAAATAAGCCTTCCTTTTATTGACATGGAAACTGTAAAGCTGTTTGTAGTATAAGTTTTTTCCACGAAATCAAATATGACTAGCATTTATTACTTTTGCCAATTCTTGAATTGACTTCACCTCTCCACTATGAACTCTTTCATGTATATCTTGCTATACTAGCTTAACCATTAATCCATAGCCTAGTGTTCACATCACAACGATAGCTGAACTTCAGATATAATTGATGATGAATGAAATTACCAGCTTGAGGATATGATTTTGCAACATGTAAATTGCCAATTTTATACAATTTAACCTAGGGTAAGCTCTGATGTAAAATTCATTTAATGTTTTTGATCCAATAGATTTTAGCTGATTCATGGTAAGCAGGATCATTTGAGAATCTCTATTGCTATTATAAGATATCTAATTAATTATACCACTCAAAAGAACATTTTTTAGGTATGCTCTTAATTGAATAAGTGAGTGCATTAGGAAATATCTGAACTAGACTTTTCTGTTTTTAGATGTTGTCTTATGATATCATTAGCTATCTCATTTCCTTAGCAGTAGGTTTATAACACTACAAGAGAAATTTGTAATTTTACTAAAAAATAAACTTTGAGTTCTAGTGCATTTTCCTAAAAGATATTGGTTTTATGATTGAAGGAGAGGTTAGGCTTTTGATTCTTTGTACTGGAAATTTTCAGATGTTATCAACCTTTAATGATGTCATATCTTATGTAGGGAGTAATGGTGCATGATAAGGACATTGTAGACTACTTCAATTGCAAAGACGTATCGATAATATTTCTTTTCAGGAGAAATCTACATCGTATGGTGTAGTTCTTGCAAATTCATATGATCAATATGCTAAACTATTGAATGGGACACACAAGTCTCATGCTCATTAAGATGGAGAGGTATCTAAAGATTCCTTCATTTTAATCTTTTTCAATCTCTCATGAAAAAGAAAAAAATTTCTTTAATTCGTAGCTATATTTTCGTTTTATAGGCTAAAACAATGTCGAAGTACAAACCTAAAATAAATTCTACATTATTGATAGATGATCTAAGAAAGTAGATATAATGGATGCAAGAGCTTTAGAATACTTAAATAACACTCAACATATTGTCTTATACTATGAGGATCTTGTTATAAATCATACGGTAGGTCCTAATTGGTGAATGAACAATCAACCATATCAATTTTCTCAGTCATAGGGCTAACTAATCCACTATATGTCATTGTGCTTTATGCAATCTAAATACCCACTGTTAGCCACTTTTTGATGCAGAAACTTTAGGATGTTCAAGAATTTCCTAGGTTACCGAACATGGAGTTAATAAGCCGTTAGGTTTTGATACACAAAGGTTCGTTTTCAAAATTTGTTAAGAACTGAGAGGATGTCTTTGTTGGAATAAATTTCATTTTATTTTTTGCATGTTTTGAAAATTTGTTTTCTGTAGACTTGGTCATTTGGTTATTATTGGATTCAAAGATTGCTTTTGATTTTTAAGGTGTTATTATCTAACTTTTAGGAGGTAGTGGACTAGTGTAGATTAGTGTAAATCATGGTTGCTTAGCTTCCTATTTTCTGGTTTTTTTTGTAGCTTTGCCTATAAAAGGCTATTGAGTTTTGAATAAATAAGATCATTAAAAATTTTCACTTCCATATCACTTCTCTTCTTATATATTTTTTGAGTGCTGAGTTTATATGTATCATAGCGTAAGATCTTAGAGAGTGAAACATGTGAGGTAGCAACACATTTTTCTTTGTTCACTTGTTTAATGGCAGACCCAAATTCCAATTTTGTATAAGTTGCAATTCCTCGCTTTGATGGTCACTGTGATGATTAGAGCATGTTGATGGAGAACTTTTTAAGCTAAAAGGAGTATTCAAAAGCTGGCAAAAGGCATGACTATGACAAATACTCAAAAAACTGAATTGGAAGCCCTAAGGCTGAAGGACTTGAAAGGAAAAAAATTATTTCTTCCAAGCTATCGACCGTCCCATCATAAAAATTGTTCTTTGCAAAGATCCTTCCAAGGATATTTGGAACTTAATGAAGATGAAATATCAAGGATCCATGAGAGTGAAACGAGCACAATTTTAAGCCTTGAGAAAGGACTTTAAGACACTGTCAATAAAGGATAGAGAATTTGTCACTAGCTACTTTGTGCGTACGATGGAGATATGTAACAATATGCGATTTCATGGTGAGAAGATGAATGAAATCTCCATAGTGGAGAAGATCTTGTGTTCCATGATGTGGGATTTCAACTATGTGGTTTGCTCAATTAAAGAGTAGAAAGACATTGATATACTCTCTTGTGATGAGTTATAAAGCTTCTTATTAGTGCATGAACAAAAGATGAACAAGAGTTCATCAATAGAGGAACAAGAGTTCATCAATAGAGGAGCAAAAGTTGAAGGCTTCTACTAATAATCCTTCCAACAACTTTAGAGGAAGGTATAGAAGTAGAGGAAGGGGAGATCGTAGAAACAGAGGTTCTAGAAAGAATTTTAGAAGTAGTAATGGCCAATATCAAGGAAAATTCAGAGGAAAAGACTTTGACAAACCCAAGGTAAAGTGCTATAGATGTCATAAGTTTGGTCATTATGTTTTCAAATGCTATACCAAGCTGCCTAATGACAAAGTAAAGGGGGAGAATTCAAATTTTGTTGATACAAAGGAAATGGAGACTTTGTTGATGGCTATCCAAGACAAGAAGATATTGGGATCAAATGTTTGGGATATGGATACTAGCTACAACAACCACGTGACTGGATATAAGTCCTCTTTTTTGTACGTAAATGAGAAATTTCACCTTACTGTTAGTTTTGGTGATTGCTCTTTTGTGAAATTGATAGGGAAAAAGTGACATTTAAATAAGAACCAAGAATGGTTTTGTAGAAACAATCTCTAATGTGTTATATGTTCCTGACTTGAAAAGTAATTTGTTAAGTGATGGTCAATTACAAGAAAAAGGCTATGTTATCATTATCCAAAAGGGTAGTTATGAGATTTATGATCCTGTTACAGGTGCTACTGTTATTGTTCAAATGAGTTCAAATAGGATGTTTCCATTAAAGATTGAAAGCATTCAATCCAGTTTGTTAGATGAAATAAAAGATCCCTCATGGTTATGGCATTTTCGTTATGACCATTTGATTTTTAGTGAACTAAATATGCTTCAGTAGAAGAATATGGTTATAGGTCTTCCTCACATCATCGCACCTTCTCGTGTTTATGAAGAGTGTGTTGTTGGCAAACAACCTCATTATGAATTTCCCAAAGGGAAGCCTTGGAGAGCAAAAGCTTTGTTAGAGCTGGTCCATTTGGATATTTGTGGTCTAATAAAATCGATTTCTAAGGGAGGTAAAAGATACTTTCTTACCTTCATTGATGATTTTTCTAGAAAAACATGGATTTATTTTCTACAGGAAAAATCAGAAGCTTTCTTTGCATTCAAAGGCTTCAAGGCTCGAGTTAAAAATGAATCAAGAAAATGGAGTATCTGAAAGGAAAAATAGAACCATCCTCAACATGGTGAGAAGCTCATTGGCAAGAGGGAGCGTTCAGAAGACTTTTTGGCCTAAAGTTGTAAATTGGAGTGTTCGTATCTTAAACAAAAGTCCAACTTTTTTAGCTCAAAATATGACACTACAATAAGCCTAGCATGGAAGGAAACCTTTGTAGATCATTTTTGAGTCTTCAGGTGCATTGCCTATACTAATGTGTCGGTTGTGAAAAAATAGAAACTTGATGACAATGCTGAGAGATATGTCTTTTTTGGTGTAAGTGAAGCATACAAAGCATATAAATTATTTAACCCTCTTACAAAGAATATTATGACCAGCAGGGACGTTGTTTTTGATGAAGAAAGTACTTGGGATTAAATTGAGCTATAACCTACTCAAGTCTGTCCTAAACTTAAAACTAAAGGAGAGTAACTATCCATATCCCCTGCAACTAAAAATGAATTAAACAGAACTTCAATAACTTCTAAAGCTTCACCAATAGCTACTATAGTTACATAAGAAGCTAATATAATTACAGAAGAAGACGAAGCTAAATCCCTTCACTGTGTCATAAAAAGATCTGCTTGGATGGAGGATTATGAGGTAATTGGCCTACTTGATAATCAAGTCACTCACTTCGCTTTGTTTCTAGATGGCGATCCTACAACTTTTGAGAGTGTTGTTAAAGAAGAAAAATGGTAAAAATCCATGGATGATGAAATTGATGCTATTGAAAGAAATGACACTTGGGAGCTACTCCCAGAAGGGAACAAAACTATTGGTGTAAAGTGGGTCTTCAAAACAAATTTGAATGAAATTCGTGAAATAGATAGATGCTGTTAGGCCTGAGTCCTGTGATTAATCCTGAGGTTCGATTCAGGCAGTCAGGTGAGCATCATGCGAGAGGATGGTTGAAAGAATTCAAATTTGAATTTGGACTAGCAATGTGGCAGTAGTGGAGGGTTCGCCGTGGCAAACATTGTGTTATTATCTCCAAGGACTCTTTGGGAGAAGTTCGCTACGGCGAACTTCTAGCTTCGCCGTAGCAAACTCTCAAAGGTGAGCGACTGCACCCTTTGGGATAAATACGTTGCGGTGCCATAAGATTTTTTGAATGCATCTCTCGGGAAAATTTTGCCACAGCGAACTCCTGAGATTCAACAAAAAAACCCTTCAGAAAAATTTCACCTCGGCGAGAGTCGAGCCTTGCCGCGGCGAAATTGTGAGTTCTACCATTGCTATCACATAATTCTTCAAACTTTTTGTTATCAAATTCTCCTCTATAATCGCTTCGAATTGAAGTGATGTAGTACCCATTTTATGTCTGAATTTTTCTGCTAAACTTCTCAAACGCTTTTAAATAAGCCTCACAAACTTGATTGCTTTCGAACTTTAAGGTCAGTAGTCCTCTTACTAACTCATTTTTGGACAATTTTGATAGAATTCTCATGCTAGCATGTCCAAATCTTCTGTGCCAGATAAATGAATTCTTTTCTAGAGAGATAAAACACTTAACACTTTGTAAGAACATGTCTTCTAGTTGAGCACAATATATATTTTGATTTCTATAACCAACATATACAATATTATCATTATGAATATCGACAATTTCACAGTGAGATGCATAAAAAATGACTGTGTAACCTTTGTCACATAGCTGACTCATACTCAACAGGTTATGATTCAAACTATCAACAAAGAGAACATTATAAATAAAGGTAGAGTCAGAACTACCAATTTTACCAATTTCGATGACCTTTGCTTTATTTATGTCTGCAAAGACAATATTACCTCCATCTTTTCTTTCAATGTAGTTGAAGTGTGATATTTTACCTGTCATGTGTCTCGAACAACCATTATCAACTATCCATTAATTTTCATTTGTCTCCATTTTGAAGCACATCTATAGAAAACATTATCTTATTTTAGTTACCCAAAATTTTTTGGGTCATTTCGGGTTAGTATTTTGACCTTTCGATCTCCAAACATACATTTGAGATAATTTCTTTTTACAAAAATTGCAAGAATGACTAATATGACCATGTTTACCACAATAATCGGACAAAAAAGATAAATGATAGTTTTTGTGATTTTTTTCCATTTAGCAGATTCCTACTGTTTTGGTTATAACTGTTGTTGGATTTAATAAAGAAGTTTTTGTATGGCCTGATATTGTTATTTTCATTGTATCATATTCTGACCTTAAAAGAAATACATTTACCACTACCAAGCAATGCATCAAGATTCTTCCTTCCATTAACAAACGTTTCCAGATCTTTTTCTAGAGATAGGATCTTTCCAGAACTTTTCTCCTTTTCAAATTCTAAGGCAGTGACTTTTTCTTCTAACTGTTTTACCTTATCAGAATCATTTTTTACCTGTGTATTTTCCAACTTAGCTACTCTTTCTTGCAGAACTTTCTTTTTAGAAACCTTCTGCTTAGAGTCAACCTCAAGAGACATATTCTTGGTCACCAAATTTTCATTCCCATATTCGAATGATCTAATCTTACCCTTCAGAGATGCATCATTAATCTTGAACTTCTCAACTTCTTTGAAATACTTCACTGTCAACCTTTTGTATTGATCATACAATTCATTATATGCATTTTTCAATTTATCAACTTCAATATCAGAGTCAGAATAATATACCTCACCGTCTCTTGATTCAGCCATAGAGCAAACATTGCTGACTTCTTCTGGCTCTTCCTCTTCAAATTTTTCAGAATCCTCATCTGACTAGGCTGCAGTCATCACTTTCTTTCTAGATTTTCTATTCTCGAACTTGTCCTTTTGAAGAAGAGGACATTCTGGTCTTGTATGTCCAAGCTTCTTAAAGTGATAGCATATGATTTGATTATTTTGTGTATTGTTATTGTTGTTGCTACCTTTTGATAGGAACCTATTGTTTCCAACTTTCTTACTTCCTTCTCTTTTCTTCATCAACTTCTTTTTATAGAAACAAACATATTTTCTGGTCATAAGGTTTAACTCGTCATCTCCATCTATTTGCATCTCAATGTCACTTTCATCACTGTTTGATTCGTCAATTACTTTTAGTGTTATTCCTTTTCTGTAAGAGGATCCTTCATCTTGTCTAAGTTCGGTTTCATAGATCATCATATTTTTTAGTAGTCAGTCAAGTGAAATAGTGTCTAGATCCTTTGTTGTTTCTAGAGCTATCACCTTAGGTCTTCATTCCTTTTCTTCGTTACGAGCTCATCATTAGGATATGTCTTTCCCAAGTTCTTTAAGGACGTGATGATATTGTTCAAGTGTTTGAAGAATTCGTCTATAGTCTCTCCCTATTTTATGCCAACAGTTTCATATTGACGTACTAAAAGACTTATTCTATACTTCTTTACCTCATTCGTTCCTTTAAATGTAACTTGTAGTTTGTCCCACATTTCCTTTGCTTAGAACAGTTGGATATTTTATCATATTCTTCTAAAGATAATGCACATATCAGATGTTTTGCTTTAGCATTTAACTATGCATTTCTTCTATCAGCATCAGTCCATACTTCTACGTTATTTGAATTTGGATGTGTAGCTCAAACTCTAATGGCTTACCAAACTTAAATATCTATAGATTGGAGATAGATTTTTAGTCTCTTTTTCCAGTATGAGTAGTTGTTTCCATTGAAGTAAGGAGGCTTTGAGACAGATTATCCTTCAAAACTTCTCATATTATTTGCCATGATCTATCACATGCTGTAAAATACAAAAATGTAAAACCTTGCTCTGATGCCAAATGATAAAACAAACACACGCAAGAGGGGGTAAATTGTGTGTGACTCAAAAAAAAATTTAGTTACTTTCAATTCGTATAAAGACATAGGCTTGTTAAAAATTAAAACACTAGGATCTTGTCAGAAGATAGTAGCCTATTAATCGATAGGGCCCTGCAAAAGTATAAGTAGTCCCGTTGAAAACAATAAAAAGGAAGGAGCCTGTTAAAGGGAACCGTCAGCAAGTTAAAAATAAAAGAGACTTATTATAAAAGTGAAGGAGCCTCTTGCTAAAATGATCACACACACAATATAATGCAGAAATATAAAAGATAAGGAGAGATAGAGAAGGAGGATGTAGTTGATTTATATTAGTTTAGCTTACAACCTAAGCCTATATCCAATCCCTAAGTATCCAACTTGAGTGTTTCACTATAGAATCAAGTAGTAATTTGACGAGCCTCTCCAAGCTCACAAGTTAATATTTTTCAAAGTTCTTCAACCTTCCACACTAGTAGTATTTCATTAGCCTTTACAAGCTCTAAAAAAAATGGTTTGCTCGATATGAGCTTCAGTAATCTCGCTCAACAGAATTTCATTTTCTAACGCATAAGAGAATTTTTTACAAAGTATCGCTTTCAAGAATGTATATGCTTTTGATGAATTTCGACAATATAGCTTTGCAAGCTTCTGTATTGTTCAGTTGTTTTTCACAATTGCATTGGCTCTTCCTTAAATAGGCATTTCTTCAATTGTTCGTTGCTTTGCTTGCATCCATAGTCAACTGGATTGATTTGAGTCTGAATAACTTCGATGTCATCTTTATCAAAAATCTTTTAGTAATTACGGAGCTAATATACGACCTTCATAATTAGTAGGATCCTTTTAGACAAATCATTTCTAATAAGGTAAGTTCGTAAAGATGATTCTTGCAAGAAAGAAAACGTACTTCTTATGATTTTATTTCCTTTTAAGAATTAGACTATTAATTGTTCAAGGAAATAAATCCAATTTGAATTTTGAAATATTATATAGTTATTATCAAAGTCATTATAAAATAAACCTTGAGCTAATAATATTGAAGCTTGTTTTCTGAAGTTGACTTTACGAAATGTCCTTATAAGTATACAATGCTTGTTAAGATTGGGATAAAGGGAAAATGCTCGTAGTTTGCTTGTATATCGATGATCTTATTTTTACTGGAAATTGTGCTGCCAATTTTGCTGAGTTTAACAAGTCCATAACGGATGAGTTTGAAATATCTGATTTAGGCATTACGTATTACTTTCTTAGTATAAAAGTAGTGCAATATAATGATGGCATTTTTCTCTCTCAAAAGAAATATATGGGAGAAGTCTTGGACAAGTTTCAGATGAAGGATTGTAATCCTGTAAATACTCTGACCGAGTGTGGTTTGAAGCTACCCAAAGAAAGGAAGAAGGTGGATAGCACACTGTACAAGCAAATTGTGTGTAGTTTGATATATCTAACTACCACACGACCTGATATTATGTATGTTGTGAGCTTGATCAGTAGGTACATAGAGAATCAGGTAGAAATACATTTGTTAGCAGCCAAGAGAATCCTCCATTACTTGCAAGGAACCAGAGACTTTGGGTTATTTTATAAGAGAGTTGACAAGTCCAATCTGGTGGGCTTTACTGAAAGTAATTATGAAGGAGATCGGGATGACCGGAAGAGTACTTATAGTTTTTCGTTTATGCTTGGAAGAGGTGCTATTTCGTGGCTGTCAAAGAAGGAGCCTATTGTCACTTTGTTAAGTATAGAAGCTGAGTTTGTTGCTGCAACGACTTATGCTTGCCAAGCCATTTGGCTAAGGAAAGTTCTCAAAGAGCTACTGTTTAAACAACATGGAGCTACTGAAATTTACTGCGACAATAATTCATCAATTAAGCTCTCAAAGAATCCAGTGCTACATGGAAGGAGCAAACACATTTATGTGAAGTATTCTTTCTTGAGAGGTCTACTGCAGGAGTGACTGCAAGGGTGAAGATCAGGTGGCTGACATATCCACCAAAGCCCTCAAGAAGGAGTCTTTCATGAAGTTCAGAGAATTACTAGGGTCTGCACTGTCAAGGCTTTAAATTGAATGTTAGTATTCGTTTGAATAAATTCCATGTTATTTTCTGCATGTTTTAGCAATTTGATTTCTGTAGACTTGGTTATTTGGTTGTTGTTAGAGTCAAAGATTATCTTATGACTTTTTAGATGGTGTGATCTAATTTTTAGGAGATAGTGGACTAGTGGAGATCATGATCGCTTAGTTTCCTATTTTTCTGGTATTTGCCTGTTGTGACTTGTCCTATAAAACGTCTGAATGAATAAGATAGTAAAAAGTTTCACAGCCATATCACTTCTCTTCTTCTTCTATATTTTCTAAGTGCTGAGTTTATATCAATCTTCAAGACACTTACAGTTGGTGAATCCTATGGTCCCTATGCGCAAAAATCCTGTTCAGCGTCTTGTTGATCATGCATTCAAACAATTTAGCCTTACATGAACCAATCCCAAGTAATTGTTCCATAAGCTGCCCTGTTTCTTAATCTTCTATTCTTCTTAGTGATCACTAATTTGAAGCTGGTCAATTTTGTTATGTAAGATGCAGACATGTTTCAAGTAGCGATTGAATGAAAAATTTCAATCTTCAGCAACTTTAGCAGTTACTACTATAGTATTGCCCTCAGTCACTGGCTCGAAAACTTGACGGTGGGCTACTTCTTGACTTGAGTATTTATTAACGATAATAGCTTTTTGCGGTTTGAGATAGTATGGAAGCTCTACATTTCACTAAAAAGTTTTCTAAACATGTAGACAACAAAAACATGTGTTTGCTGATTGATAATGGGAAGCATATGATTCATGAAATGAAAAGGCAAATGATCTGAACTTTGAGCAGCCCTCCAAGTGGCAGTAAACTTCTGACCACTCCCAGCTTTGATGACTACAAGAGCAGCTCAATGCTTCAGCAGTATACGGACAGGTACTGCTTTGTCTTGTTTAAGGTTGTAAATGAATAACGAGGCTTATTAGGGATTACAAAATACAGTTTACAGACTAACATTTGGAACTCGTTTATTGAAATAAAATTCTTGAAAAGTGTGTTTAATATTCAAATAAACACCAGTTGTATTTCTTCAGTAGAAGCCTCTTGCTTAGCCACGAAATTATAGCCCGTTAATAATGATTGCGCTAATGGGTCTCACCGAAATGGTTTGATCTCAGGCCCAGTTCGTTCTCGACCTAGAAAAGGTCCAACTTCAAACTCTGTTACTGGTGTAGGCCCAAATTGTAATATGTAATTTTCATGTATTTATATTTTCATTAAAACTTTAAATTATTAAGTTATGGAAATTTTTTTGTACACGAATCATTTCTAATTATGATTTATAATCAATGTGTGGATTTAACAATACACTCATCTACCTCTAAAAATGAATATCTGATACATAAATATTTGCAGGATTGAATATCTTTAGTGTTTACGGGACAAGATATTAATTAGAATAGTTCATATACAAAAGTAATTTATATTTTTTGAAGGGTTAACTCATCACTCCAACATGACACATGCCTAAGCATTCTTATGTTTAGTTGGAAAGCTGACACTGCCTCCTGACCTTTCCCTGGTTTTTATTTTTATTTTAACAATTAATCTTGCACGAACCCTGCTGCATTAATGACATTAAAATGTGGAAACATTAGATGGAAGTTTCTGAATATGCATGAGAATGTTTAAAGATGATATTATTATTTTAAAAGAAGTTTGTAAATTTTTTTATAATTGTAAATTTTTTTATAATTATATTATTATTGGACCACAAAATCCATGTTAATTATAGGAGAATTTGCATGAGAGTATGTAGTTCCATTAGTATATATTAGTAAGAATGTATCTTTAAGGGACTAAAGGGATACCGACTTGTGCTTAATGTTTCAAATAAAAAAATGTGGTACGAATAGCTTCTGTATTTCTTGTTTAATTATGCATATCTTACACATTACTTCTGGCTCATCAAATCTGAGTTAACTAAGATCTGTATGGAGATCGAGGTTTTCCATAACATTTAACCAAGTGACAATATGTTGAAGGAGAGAAGGATATAAAATGGTCCGTACTCATGCATGTTATAGCATAAAAATAAACGACACACATGCATCTGCAAAGTGGAACGCACATTTCGAGCTAGCTAAGCTCCGCCTCAACTTATGGCTTATTTAATCTGGCGAAGCACACTTTTAAGCCTTACATGGAGGCTTCAACCCTCTATAAATACCAAGGTGAAGTGAGTGTGTCTAGCAAGTCAGTTGCCTAGCTAGCTAGTTGATTCCATTGAATTCTTGCTCATTTCTCGATCCTCAATAAAAAGATTTCCGAAACTCTTGCCTACCTCCATCTTTGCTTGCTGTAAGATGGCACAATTGAAATTGTCCTTTGCCTGTGTTCTGTTCCTATTCACTTTGTGTCAAAACCTTGAGTGCATTGAGGGAAGGCACTTGAAGTTCGAGAGAAAGCATACTTCCTCAAACCTGCATAAACTGAATGCTGAGGTACTTAAAAAACATGAAGT
Source organism: Erythroxylum areolatum (assembly GCA_024520975.1). Lineage (NCBI taxonomy): Eukaryota > Viridiplantae > Streptophyta > Magnoliopsida > Malpighiales > Erythroxylaceae > Erythroxylum > Erythroxylum areolatum. The sequence goes on along the minus strand of JANIJH010000223.1, from coordinate 57,458,935 downwards.
TGTGTTCGTTAACGACAAATTGCATGTTGATGCCGATTCTGGTAATAAGACAGTAGCCACGGTGGTAAATGCAACTAACACTTCCCCATCTTCAGATTCTCCGTCTGTCAGCCCACCGGCGCCCCCAGTTGGCGGCAACCCTCGTCTGTCTCCACCAGGCCGTGACGTTGAGGACTTCAGGCCAACTGCTCCAGGTCACAGCCCAGGGGTTGGCCATTCCATCCATAACTAGGGCAACTTTTCTGTGCACGGTCACTTTCAGTCATTGTTGTAATTGTCTGAGTCAATGCTTTAAAATTACTTTCTTCTCTAGAGTCAGACAAAAATGAAAAATATTCCCTTTCTGATTGTATAAATGCTTTGAATCCACTAATAAAATTTCAATTCCTTCTGTAATTTTCATACAGGTATAAGAATAACCACGATATGACTATATGCGAATGTGGTTCGGGTTAGAGGTAGTTAAAGCCTTCCCATTTCTTAAGGAAAAACATTCTGACCATCTTATTATATCAACCAACGCTAAAGTGGCTTCCAAATCAATATAAGAAATCTACTTAGATTTACTAGATTTATCTACTAAAATGTTTTTCTATGTATGTTTATTCATTCCTTGAAAAAAACCAAATATGTCGAAGATCAATCAGCTGAAAATAATCACTATATTTGAACTTGACTCTATATATGTTGGAGGGATTAACGTACAACCAACAGTAATATTATTAAAGTTAATGCATGTATGTGATAGTTATAATATTTGGCATTTTTATTCAGCCATTTCTTGGATTCCTGCACAATAATAGTTCATCAGATGTCGAATGAACCATTCTAAAAAAGCACGAATTCCCTTAACCCAAGCTGTGAGGCAGGATTACATTATCGCGGTGTTTGCATGGAGACCGAAAGGTATTGCCTTGAAAGCATATAGGGCTTATCCCATGTTAGGACATGCATTACTCACACCTTTGAGATTATAACTTCATCTCATTGCCGTAATACACTTTTAAGTTTTAATATACTTGCATATCGTCTTGCACTTTAGTTATTATAGCTTGCTGAAGTTTGAGGAGTCCATGAAATATTTGCTTCACTAACTCTTTCTCGAGGAAGAAAGTTTATGTCCAGAAACGCCGCCTTTTGGATCTTTTCTGTCTTGTTGCACCCTAGACTTGTGTATTCGTTATGCTTAAAAGTCAAATTGTTGTCCTTCTCCAGGCTAGTATTAGCAAGTACGCATATTCAAAGATGACCTTCGATTAAATGAACAATTTTTTAACTCGTCTAAACGTTCTAACTTAGTAAAATTTAATCTTTCAATTTCTTTGTTCATTCATATTTGTTGAAATATGAAGTATTGTTTCATTATATCAGTTTTTTATTCTTTTTCTCTCACATGGTAGTTAAGTTTGTTATTCTTATTTTAGGTGTACATATTCTAGATCTTTCTTACAATGAGATGTAAATAATGAGCTGTATTTTTCTTTCTTATAAGCACACGATCTTCATGCTTGTTTTCATGAAAATATATACTAAATCTTTGTACATGTAAAAGTATGAAGAGAAAACTTTCTCATCTACTGTATTTCCTCTTCTTCATTCTGTTTTCTGCTTCGATGGAAGAAAATTAAATCTGCGATTGTTTTCCTTCTTACTTATAATTTGATCATGGTATAAGAACTGACTTCTTGAATCTGTGAATCTTACTACTCAGTTTTTAAACCTAACCACTTATCTTACTCTTCGTCATGGCTAACAATGATAAAGTTGTTGATCCCACAAATAGAACTACAAATATGACTCCGAATTCTAATGATCCTTTATTTTTACAAGGATTCGATAACCCTAGAATGACCCTCGTTACTGTACTGCTCAACGATAATAATTTTCTGACATGGAACAGATCTATAAAGAGAGCTCTAGTAGCTAAGAACAAGTTGGGTTATATCAATGGTAGCTTAGTAGAGCCAACAGATGAAGTTACTCATTCGAAATGGAGAAGGGTGGATGAAATGGTTAACTCATGGATAATCAGTTCCATGCAAAAAGATATAGTCAAAACTTTTATTTACTCTACCTCTACTAAAAAACTTTGGCAAGAGCTAGAGGAATAGTTTGGTGAAAGTAATGGTCCTCAAATCTACCAAATTCAAAGACAGGTCTCATCTATAGATCAAGGTAATTCCTCTTTTTTTATGTATTACAGTAAGATGAAAAAACTATGGGAAGGATTGAATGTTCTTCAACCTATTCCTCAATGTTCTTGTGGTACTATGAGAGATTGTACCTGTAATGCTACTAAAAATTTTCTAGACATTATATCTCAGACTAAACTCATTCAAATTCTTATGGGTTTAAATGAAAGCTATGACAATGTTAAGAACTAGATCTTAGTTCTTGAACCTATGCCTTCAGTCAACAAGGCTTACTCAATGATTCTGAGGGTAGAAAAGTAGAAGAATGTACAAACAAACTTTTTAGAAAACACTATGTGAGTGCTATGATGGTTAAAAAGGAATTCGATCTAGAACTGATGTAAATAGAAATGTTTCCTATAAGAAAAGAGAATTACAGAAGAAGGATGATAGAAGCTGTAAATATTGCAAAGGAGGAGGACATACCAAGGATATATGTTTTAAGCTTCATGGACATCCAGATTGGTATAAACAGTTAAATAAAGACAGAGCAGCAACTGCAAAGGGACAAGTGAACTTGGTTGACAATCCTTTTGAGGATAATCCCAATGATGATATGAAAGAATCAGTAGCACAGTGCCCACTTGCAGTCACAAAAATGCTTCAGCAAGAGATTGTCATGATTCTAAAAAGGAAGCAGGTGGCAACACCAGAACAAGTGAATTTTGCACAGATCTCAGATTTTGCTAGTAATTCTGTCCTGGAACCTATATTTGATGAGCTTAAAGATGAATGGATTGTGGACACTGGTGCAACTAACCATATATGTGCATTTAAACACTCATTCACTTCACCAAAAAACTTAACCACAAAAATTCTTGTTCATTTACTTGAGGGAACTGTCAAACAAGTCAAGTCATACGTTGATGTGATTATACATAATAACATTAAATTGAAGAATGTTTTGCACATTCCTGATTTTAACACAACCTACTGTCAGAAAATAAATTGGCTGAGAGGGAATTCTTGTGCTGTAGCTTTTATCTAAAGTGTTGCATTTTCAGGACCTGAAGACTAATTGTAGCGCCCCCTTACCATAGGGTATCCACCGGAACGCCCGTAGGTCATTCCGACAAATATCCCACGACAAG
>JANIJH010000223.1:57405073-57424450 GCA_024520975.1 Erythroxylum areolatum | reverse complement strand
AATAACAAAGTTCACGAACCAAAAGTACCAAGTTGCCTCTGGTTGGGCACCAAAGAATAGCGCCGCAAAACTTTTAGGGAGTTGGATCCATTAGCGTTGGAGTTCTACATAGGTAGCTAGATTCTCGTAGCTGTAAGAGAATGTTATACATGTATATAAATATATATATATAATTATTGAAGGTCTTGTCTTTCCAAGTTGTCAGTGGCAATCACAAGGATGATATTGCTGCCAAGTTGAAATTTAAGTTGTGTGGTCCTTTTAACTAAGTGCCATTTACAGTTGTGATTGAGATCTCTTTCTAAAAGACCAAACATATATATGTATTTATCATAAGATATTAAAATCTTCTGAAGCATATGCCGGGGCAACTTGCACTGGCAACTAACAGCTAGCGGCCAAATTGCATTCCAATGCAAATGGTGAGGTTTAGTGGTACATATTAAATCCTGGAAAAGGCCTAACCATTAATTTGGTTTATTTATATCTCTAGAGTCCAGAATAGTGACAAAAGGTAGGCCTAAAGAATCTCTCCGACCTTTTTGGGTCAGGTTTCGTTTATCTTCCCATATTATAAATGTAAATACAAAAGGGGAAAACATCACATGCAAGTATAATAAGTAGGGACTTCCTTTTTATTATTAAATAAAAAATAAAGATTTTTTAAGAGTTTCGAGGTGTTTGTGTATGAACCATTAATACTCTAATGAAAGGAAATCGCATGACTCTTAGTGATAGTTAATAAGTAACATGCATACACCATTACACCCTAAAAGATGCATGAAAACTAAGCTGTCATCACAATTCTTTGTCTTGGACCTTACATTGTAAGCAAATATTTTCTTATACACAGTTAGTGGACGCATTGCTGTCTTTAGAATTCATGCCTGAGCATTTCATTTAATCATCTTGATCAAGTTTAGGTCAGTTAATTAAGCAATGGAATCTTCCTTGGTTTGTGGAAAACTAATTTAAGGGTTTTTACCTTTTCCTCTTTTGTTTGATTGTGTGGAGAATTTAATTCTTCGTGTGCTTTGCTTAGAGCTTTTTAACAAACCATTTGTTGTATTGACCTAATTTCTGAACATCTTCGTAGTATCTTCCTTTTCTATATGTAGCAAGCCCTCCGTTGTCCTATATATATCTCTCTTAAGCCTTTAAGCTCACTTAAGCAACAGCCTAGAGAAATTGTTCGACAACAGAACCTTTCATAGCAAAATTTAGCGTCTAATCTGTTAATGGTTTCCTTCAGTATGTCCAGAACGATTGTCTTCACTGCTTTGATCATTTCACTAATGATACTGTCACAAGATCTTCTTTGCATTCAAGGAAGGCATTTGAAACAAAGAAAAGACGACATGAAGTGCTACAAGTGTACGAACTCCTCCATTGGGAAGAACGTACCTGCAAAGAAGGCAGGAGAAACAATAAAAGTAATTCGTCGGGGCCATATTCACCACGTAATCAAAGCTAATGAAGATGGCATAGACGCTTTTAGACCTACAACTCCAGGTCATAGTCCCGGTATTGGTCATTCCATTAATAACTAAGGGAACACACGAGTTGAGAATATTTCTGGCTCGTCGCAATTATGTATGTGTCATCAATTTGCTAGTAGTGTCGCGTGCATTTTCTGTAACTTTTGTTAATGTGGGTTGTGTATGTGCGTCCTCTTATTAATCAATAAGATAAATAAATATTATATATTCAACAACATCAACCCATTACTAGATCTTTCCGGGCTTTACGTATCAACTAGATTTTTTTAACTTATACTTAACATGTTTCACCAAATAGTGATGGTAACTAGGCTTGGCCCTTGCAGGCCCAACTGGAAGTTAATAAGCCAAATTTGGACCTAAGTTGAGCCCGAGACAAAATTGACCCTTATATATAAAACAATTTTGGCATTATAAATTAAATAAATTTTGGTCATTTTGAGTTGAGCTCAGGCTCGAATTGTCTCTAGCCTGATCAAGCTCGAGCTTCGGCCTATTGCTTCACGCTCAATCAAGCTACTGGCTAGATCTGGGCTCTTAACCCATGCTCGAGCCCTGCCCAACTTATTATCATCTATATCACCAAACATTTGTACTTCATCTTTAAAAAAGCTCTTTATAATGGTCTGGGCCCTAAGGCCATGCCCAAGCTCAACCTGGCCCATTGACATTCCTATCACCAAATATTTATACTTTATCTTTAGAAAGCTTTCTAATGATATAATTCTTTTGTTTACAACATACACATTTAACTAGATAGTTTTTACAAATAGATTTATTCAAAGATATGTAGACACTTTTAATCACTTGATACAATATAATCATGATAAAAAAGTTATTTAAAATTGTGACATCTCTAGACTTTTTTGTTTCTTCTTTTTAATATTTTAAAATTTAGAAGCCTCCTAATTAAGACATGTTTATTGCTTGAGATTAATTAGTCATTATAGCATCCTTTTCGTTTCTCTGCCCTTAAATTTACTAGCTTAAGATAATGTTGAAACAAGATTTAAGTAATTTGATTATAGATCATACTTGCTTATGGCTTGTCCAAACAAATTTAAGTTGACTAGGTTGTGCAAGTATGAGCGATCTAGCAATGGACAAACATTCTAAATCCAAATTGCAACAAAAGAGGCTTTTGACAACTAATGTTTTCATGCTAAAAGCGAAAAAAATTTTGTCAATACTTTTTAACGATGACAAAAATTGGTCACACAAATAGTCATAAAATCGCGGTAGCAAAATATTATCAACGACGTTTTTTAAATATCGTCGCAAATCATATCTCGCTCCAATCTCAAATACGTTGCTAAAAGTGATAGGCAAAGAAAAGATAAATCGTCACTGAAGATACGAACGCTTTGTTTTCATGGCTAAAAGTTATTAGCGACTATTTTTCAAAACGTATGTAAAAGTTATTCATGACAGTTTTTGGAACGTAGCTAAAAAGGTTTGGCAACGATTACCAAACCTTTTTAGCTACGTTTTTGATTTATTTTTTAAAAGTTTTTATATAATTTTTAATTATTTTAAAAATTATTGTAGACATTTTTTAAAAACATAGCTAAAAAATTTTGGTGACGATTTTTTATTTTTTTACTAAACAATCCTACTAATAATTTTTTATTTAATTATAATTAATGATAAGATTTTTAATCCATCTTATTGTTTGTAATATTTAGAATTTTTTGATTTATAATTAATTAAATGAAAATAAAATTAAAATAATTAAAAATTAGAAGCATTTTTATATAAAAATTAAATGTTATTTACAAATGTTAACAAAAAAATGTTATATACAAATTAAGACTCGTGCTCATCATCACTACTACTTACATAATTTGGGAAAAGTATTTGTTTGATCATCTACTTGGCCAACTTTCGTTCAGTACGGTTTAATTTTTGCTAATTATATTGTAATTGAGCCTTAAACAAATGGTTGTCCTCTTGAAGTGTTATTACATATGCTAATCGTGACAATGGTGAACTAATTAGCTTAGGGTTATGCTTAAGACCTTTGATATACCCTGATCTTATACCAAGGACGTTGTTGCAAATCTCATCTATGTTTGGCTCATTTCCGTTAGACAATAATCTTTGCAACAATTCGTACATCTTATTCTGAAATTTAAAAAATTATTAGTTAGTACTACATAAATAAACAAGTATAAAAAATAAACAAATTTTTATACTTACATAATTATTCTGTGCTTTTTTAAAAGTCTAACCTTCACCTTGCTTATAGTATGTGAGTTTATAGAGTGTGATCCTATCAAATTCTTCTTCATGTAGTTTCTTCTGACTCTATTTTATAAAAAAAAGGATTAAAACACAATAAATACTATTGTATTTATCGATATAATTATAATTTTTAAATAAAGAACTTACAAATTCATTTCATACGACAACAAATGATTTGGAGCCTTAGTTGTGATGAGTTTTCTTTTTTTTTTCTCTATTAACCTTGGCTTTCTCACACTTTTCCTAAATAAAGAAAAGAAATTGTCATTAAATTATAAAACAAGATTAATTGACGCAAATGTGAAGAGAAAGAAGACAAACGTTAACATTGTTATAGGACCAATAATCATACATTTGGATCCAATTTTCTGGAGTCACTAGCTCGAGAACATGTCTCCTTGCCTCCTCATCCGAAGGAAAAAATTTGTAGTATTTATGTAGTCGATAACGATGATCTTTAGCCCTTTGTTTCAATAGTGAACTCATACAACTTAATACTTCAGGCTTCTTGATATCAACGATATTGGGCTTCATATGTGAACAAGTAAAAGTGAAATTAGTCTTTAAATAAGTAAAAATGCATATAATTAAATAAATTAAAAAACTACTGAAATTTTGTACAATACATTTTGTAGCATGTTGTCTTCCTTCAACTACTTAGTATGTTGAAGGCAAGACAATTCAATCATGATAATGACCCTTAACTCACTGGATAATTTTATTGATTAGATCTTATCAACAGGACAATTTTGTGAGATATCAATATGAACAGACAACTTGTTGTTCATTGCAACATTCATGTGTTATAAGTCAAAACCTTTAATGATACCTCTACCTTTTTTTCTAATACTAGTATTGGAAACTGACCAAAAATAAATTATAACAAAAAAACGCATTAAACATGTAAAGATACATTTGAGGATAATTGTAATTATAGGTGGTAAAGATTCACAAACCTGAAAATCCCTCAATACTAATTGAGGTAGATAGAGGTTGTTATTGACTAGCTTCATTGGTGGATGAAGTCTGTTATTGTTGTTGGATAGGGTCAAATTGATCTGGTTGTTATAAGGAAGAACATCTTCGTTAGTTGCCACCTTCTTTCTCTTATTTTGTCCAGGTGTTATTATATTGAATATCTATAATGATTTCTCAATGATTTTTTAATATAAAATATTATTAAATTATTTCTATATGATTTTCCAATATAAAATAAAAATAATTAGAATAACATCATAAAGAACTTGTCAAATTTTTCCTTGAACCATTTCGAAGCATTTGACAAAATATTAACAAATCATAATCAAAGATGATTGGAACCGATGGCAACTTTAAGCTTTTTTTTTTTTTCTGAAAGTTGCTCATTGTTCTTGTTACTTATTTCTTCTACTACTAATCTTTTGTCCTATCTTTTGTAAAGGCTTCTAGGCCAAGAACTTGTTACTATTTTGTATTAGTTCCTACTATAGAAATATATTATTCAATTTTCCAAAAAAAAAAAAAAGAAGAAGATGATTGGATCTTTGGCCCCACAGTTTGAATCACATTAGAAACATTTTTGATGTGTTTTGTTCATTACAAAGTTCATTATTTGTTAAAAGAATTAATGTATAAATTCAAAACTTTACAAGTGTTGAATTTTCTATGTCTATAAATATCACATCTAACAAATATAAAGAAAATTTGAATCGTATTTTAAAAATTAGCATTAATATGGTTATAGTTTCTTTCAATAAGGAATTTATTACATATATTGGTACTACTGTTACCAAACTCTTACAAAGTTTATTACATGCTTATAGGGTGAAAGTTAGTAAGGAAGTAAGCTTTCAATTATTTAGTGATGTGCATTTCATGCAAAGTAGGCATTTTTGCTTTAATCAACATAGTAATAAAAAGTGCTTAAACCAATATAGTTGCAAAAAGTGATTTGATGATCTTGACCTATGAACAAAGTTATACATACTTCACAGCATTTGAAAGATAAATGAATTAAGCATAATGAAATACATTGCTTTTACAAAATGAAGCATAATAAAATACATTATTCTTACAAAATGAAGCAAAATGAAATACAAAAGAAGCATAATAAAATACATAACTTTTACAAAATGAAGCATAATGAAATACAAAAAGAAGCATAATAAAATACATTACTTTTACAAAATGAAGCATAATGAAATACAAAAGGAAGCACTATGGTATGTGGCATTGTTATACCATGTGAATCGAGAAATAATTGTCATGAATTTTTCACGGTAAGCCTCATGGGAGTTGCATTATAGGTTTCTAACCTATGTACCATATTAGGGGTTTATTAAGCAAACGATTGTCATGAACATTACGTTAATTTCTAATGTTAATACTAAATTTGAATTAATCACATTAAAGTTCAAGTGTTTATGTTTCAATTTAAACAAAACTCAAACATAAATACTTAGACTATTAAACCCCGACATAAAAACTCATCAATCATTCTAAGAAAATTGCAAAGTGCAACACAAAATTGATCACATTGTAGACATTACTTAGTTAGACAACTTACCTTGATAGACAGACAATCGCAAACTACAAAGAAGATGGACGAGGTTGGAAGATTATCGATGCTCTTCAACACAGCAACGACCTGTAATAAAGACAATTTTGTATTTAATATACATGTGTTCATATAGTTTAAAAAGTTATAAAACTTCTACATTTTGAGTTTTTTAAGTAAAAATAAAAAGCACATTCTAAAACAGGATATTAGCAACCTACTAAAATTTGTCTTTTAAGTTTCTTGCAATCGTTTTTAACAAAAAGGCGATTATAATCATTCTAAAGAAATTAAATCAAGAGATCATGATCATCATTATAAGATACCTTGTAAAGAAAAGCATAAGAGATTAGACAAACAAAGCATAAGGAATGAAGGAAATGAAGAAGTTCAAAACATCAATAGAAAAATAAAAGAAATAAAAAATGTCAAAGTATGAAGAATAAAGTACAAAAGGAAGGATTGCAGCAGAAAAATGAAAGAAAAAAAACTTGTTTTTGATTTTTAAACCATATATGATGATACATAAAAAATTGTTTTGGGTTTTTTTTTTAACTAGTTGTGATAACTAGAATTTGGGTTTTTTAAACAAAATTTGTGTTTTTACAACCTTTTTTTCCAATTTTTAAAATAAAAAAGTACAACATATCAAGACAAACATATTTTATTAATATAATTCTTTTTTAAAAACTAAAAAAAGAAACATAAAATATAAAAAGAACCCTAAATTGATTTATGTGTACAAATTACTTGATTGATATTTCTCCTCTTTTTAAAATGGATTAAAAAGTGTAGATATAGAACCTTAATTCCTTGGGATTTATGTGACTTTGTTTGCCATTTGTTAATTACAAGTGTTATGAGACTTTTTTAGGTGTAGTGGAATTAAATAACAATGTTGAAGTCTTCGTAAACAGTTAAACTTAAGTTTACTAAAGTCTAATTGTTCACTAACAAATGTGTTTTTTTTTACTAGTACTTTAGTGTTCACCATATTTTCAACACACAAGTGTTTATTACAGTTCAATCAAATCAAATGAACAAGAGAGATATGAAAAAGCCAACCTTTTATTGATCTCTTCATATACTAAAATAATACAAAAGACTCTAGTTACTTTCAAATTGAATTATTTTCCAACAAAATATTCTGACTCCAAATTCTCAACAAAAAATTTCTTTAAAAGTTTTCAACTTTTTTTAACACACGATTGAATGTATAATATCATACAAACGAACTTACAAATAATGTCTTTATATAAGCTTACAAGAATTTATAAACCAAGTAAGCTAAACTAACCATTTTCTCTACTAACCCACTAAATTTGTAAAGAGTTGACATTTCTTCTACTAACTTCACTAATTAATAGAAAATTGTCTCCTTTAAACCACTACCTCCACTAATAAATAGAAAATAAAAATTATTATATAATCACACAAAACTAATAAATATATTATCAATCAATAATATTATATGTATTAGGATTAATTACAAAAAAATTCATCCAAGTTCTTTGTTTTATTTTTTCCCTTATTCTCCAACATTCTTCTCCTATGATTTTCAAATACCTACCTCTAGTATTCACTATTCCCATTATTTTCCTTCATGTACTGAAAGATATTTTCTTTTATGGACTTGTCATATTTGTACTCTAAACATCATAATTGTTTCCTAAAGCTTGGATTTCGGGAATGTCTATAACATTAACTGTAGAATAGCCCATATGAATTTTGTGAATGTTTGAACACTCAAAGCATACCTGTGCTGGAAAATTCATTTCCTATCAAAATAGAATAATAAATACATAAGAGGACTTTCATTGAAAACCTTCTAGGCTTCAGAAATTAAACCCTAAGTACTAACATATAATCTGTCTTCTCCCTTCCTTCATAGATACAAACAACATTAACACTCCATTTATACAGAAACAACTCAAAGTATCACCTAAAAATTGACCATTCATATACCATTTAACAACAATATTCAAAGCAGAAGTAAAATCGAAAACATAATGCTTAGGATAAGTGTACTTACCTCGATGATGACTGGACGATGAGAAGACGATAAACCGACGATGAGAATCGTGAACGAATGGAGAGAATCACAAAGGTTCACCAAAAGATGCAGAACAGATTATTGGTAATCATCAGCAACAAAGCTTAAGTGTACTTTATAACATCCAAGATAATAAGGTAGAATTTAGGAATTATGGCAATTGACAATCTCTTTTCAGATATAATGACTGCATTATTATACAATTATTATTATGGAATAAAAAATCAAAATGGATGGTGTGTTTGGATCTTTATTCTTAGTCTATGTAATTGTTTCAAAGTTAACGTGCCCTCATTAAGATGTATCAGTTGAAATTGAAGAAAAATTCTTTGTGTTCTCTAAGCTTTAAGCTTTGTAATTACATGACAGTTCTTATGCAGGTATTGACCATTACACGTTTATGTTTAGATTTAGCTCTAATCTTGGGTAAAGTTTAGCTTTATTTCATAGCTCTTTCTCTCCCTCTCTTGCTTTTTCTGTCTCTTGAAGCTTGAATAATGAAGTTTGATAGACTTAATTGGGGATCATTTATTGAATAATGACATAATGTGAATCTTTAATACTAGAAATGTATATGGAGTCTTTAGGTTGTTGGGTTCCTCCCCTTACTTGTGGGATACACTGGATCTCAGATTCCACCAATTGGATGCTACAGCTATAGAATTACTTTCTTCTTAAACCAAAAACAGCTAGAACCTTCAGTTTTGAGGTCCAGAGATAACAGATGAAATAATTACACTTGAAGCCAGGGATTCCGTGAAATCAGTTGTGATTTTTTTCATGACATAACAGATTCTACACTTGTGGTGTCAAATTTAGTAGGCTTGCCTAATAAGACAAATAATGGTTGCCCATTTTGGCCAACCATACCTTCAATCTATAGGCAGGAGATAAACAAAGAGAGTGCATCCCTTTAGCAGAGAAGAGAGATGCGAGGTGAGAGAGAAAAGAAAGAGAAAGAGAGACAAAAATATTCTGTGTATTTTTATGGGTTTAGTTTTTCTTTGTAATTCTCTTTTTTTTCAGTTGTAAAATTCTTCTATCCTTGTCTGTGATTTTTACCCTAATTTGAGAGTTTTCCACGTAAAATCTACATTCATTAATATTCCTTTAGTCCTATTTAGCTATAAACTTACTTTAATCCGGTCAATTTTTACAATAAGTGGTATCAGAGCTAGTTGAGAAAATTATGACGAATTTTTTGGTGTAATCCATTAGGAGTTCGAGTGAGTACAGTAAACGTTGGTGAACAGTAATCACAAAAGGTTACAACTATTCATGCATTTATTTTTGCATTAAACAGTGCAGTTACTGTAATTCAAGTATAAAGTACTATTCACTTGTATGATACTATTCATACATACACATATGGTACTATTCCCATGTACGAAACTATTCATATGTACAAGTATTATTCATACATACAGGTACTATTCACGTGAAATAATGGGAGTCAAAATTCTATTCGTGATAGAAGCAATGGCAGCAAAATTTGAGATTGAAAAGCTCAATAGGAGTAATTTCTTATTATGGAAGTTGAAGGTGAAGGCTATCTTGAGAAAAGATAACTATTTACTAGCCATTAATGAAAGACCGACAACTTTCACAAATGATAATAAGTGGAATGAGATGGATGGGAATGCTATTGCAAATCTTCATTTGGCACTAGTAGATAGGGTGTTGTCAAGCACAGAGGAGAAGAAGATGACAAAAAAGATTTGGAATCATCTCATAAAAATGTACAAGGCCAAAGCACTCCATAACAAAATTTTTCTGAAGAGAAAACTATCAATTTATGCATGGCAAAATCCACTTCGATGACGGGCCATTTAAATACTTTAAATACTCTATTTTCCAAACTCACATCAGTGGGCACACAATAAAGATAAGTGAACGTGTGAAAGTCTACCAGATTTGTATGATCAACTCGTTATCAATTTAACAAACAACACAAACACTTTAGTCTTCGACAATATTGCAGCTGCTATTCTGGAAGAAGAGAGTCGGCACAAAAGTAAGGAAGACAGGCTAGCAAATTCACAACAAGCGGAGGCATAGCGGTGACGAGAGGAAGATCAATGGATCGTGGCCCAAGAGGGATTCATAGTGATAGTAGATCAAAGTTCAAGAGTAAGATGAATTTCAAGTGCTACAATTATGGCAAGAAAGAGCACCTGAAGAAAGATTGTTGGAATCCAAATAAGAAAGATTCTATTCCTCAAGGAAATGCGGCAAATACTTTAGATGATGGAGGTGCAATGGAATGTGAAACAGCAATGACTATTAGAAATAACAAAAGATTTGTTGATAAATGGCTTCTTGATTTAATAGATGCTTTTCATATGACCTATCGAAGAGAATGGTTCCATTAGTATGAATCTATCTCTAGGGCATTTGTGTACAGCTGTAATGATCAAACTTTGATGATTATTGGTATCGACACCATCAAGTTAAAGATATATGATGGGACAAATCATATTATTGAAAAAGTATGACACACGAAGGGCCTGAAGAAGAATTTGTTATTTGTAAGACAACTAGATGATCTCGGTTTCAGATTTGAGATTTAAAACAAGATTATGAAAGTGATTAAAGTAGCGCTAGTATTTATGAAAGCAGAGAAGATTGCTGCAAATCTGTATATGTTGAAGGGAGTAACTTTGCAAGAATGAGAGGCTTCCGTTGCGGTGACTAGTCTAGATGACAAATCTGCAATGGCGTGGCATAAAAAACTTGTGCATATGTCAGAATAAGGAATGAACATACTTGCAGAGAAGAATCTACTTTCAAGTCTCACAAAGGTATCACTACCCTTTTGTGAGCATTGCATTGTGAGTAAGCAACATCGATTGAAGTTCAACACATCAAAGTTCATAAGCAAAAAAATTCTAGAATTGATTCACTCTATTGTATGGCAAGCATCAGTTATGTCCCTAGGAGGAGCAAATCTTTTTGTATCATTCATTGATGATTATTCGAGGAGATGTTGGGTGTTTCCTATTAAGAGGAAGGCTGAAGTGTTTCCAACTTTCAAATTTTACAAAGCGTGGGTGGAACTCGAATCTAGTAAGAAGATCAAATGTTTGCGCACAGATAATGGAGGCAAATATACTAGTAAAGAATTGGATGAATTCTGCAAGCAAGAAGGCATTAAAAGGAAGTTCATAACGGCATACACTCCTCAACAAAATGGAGTAGCAGAGTGGATGAATAGGACTTTGTTGGAAAGAAAAAGAATGATGTTGAGAACTGCAAGCTTAGATAAGAAATTTTGGGCAGAAGCAATCAATACCGCTTATTATATGGTGATTTGAGCTACATCAACTGCAATTGAATTGAAGACACTCAAGATGTGGAATAGTAAAACAGTGGATTATTTCAAACTCCATATATTTGGAAGTCTTGTTTATATGATGTTCAATGCCCAAGAAACTACGAAGTTGGATCCAAAATCCAAAAGATGCATTTTCTTGAGATATGTTAAAGAAGTAAAGGGGTATCATCTGTGGGATCCCACTACCTATTGCCCACAAGATTGTTATCAGTAGAGATGTTATTTTCTTGAAAGATATTGATCAAAAGTAAATAGAAGATGTTAGCACTTTAAAAGAGAATTCAGAGACTACAATAGTACAGGTGGAAAGGGAATTTGATCAAAATGGTTATTCTGAAGTTGCACTAAAGCATGAGGAACAAGAACTAGTCGAATATGATGTTTCAGATACTCAAAGATCAACTCACACAAGAAGAGCACCGAGCTAGTACTCAGATTATATTATCGAGAGCAATATTGTATACTATCTTTTAACTGAGGACGGAGAGCCATCAACTCTTTAAGAAGCAATGAATAGTTCAGATGCATCTCAGTGGATCGCAACAATGCAGGAAGAAATTGAAGCTCTGCATAAGAATAAGACATGGGAGCTGGTATCACTACTACAAGGAAGAAAGCCTATTGAAAATAAATGGTTTTATAAGATCAAGCGAAGTGGTGATGATCAATTAGAGTGATATCATGCTAGATTGGTGGTAAAAGGATATGCTCAAGAAATTGACTTCAATGAAACATTTTCTCCTGTGGTTTGACTCACTACAGTTCGAGTAGTCCTGGTGATGTGTGCTATATTTGACTTACATCTTGAGCAGTTAGATGTGAAAACTGCATTTCTTCATGGAGATCTTGAAGAAGAAATTTATATGCTCCAATCATAAGGTTTTGAAGAAAAAGGGAAAGAGAACCTGGTTTGCAAGTTGAACAAATCTTTGCATGGTTTAAAGTAGGTGCTGAGGTGTTGGTATAAGAGATTTGATTCCTTCATCATGAGCCTTATATATAGCATACTGAATGCAGACCCTTGTGCATATTTCAAGAGGTCTGAGAAAGATGATTTTATAGTCTTGCTGTTGTATGTAGACAACAAGTTGGTAGCAAGCCCCAATAATGATTGTATCAAAGAATTAAAGGCATAGTTAGCTAGGGAATTTGAAATGAAGGAATTGGGACCTGCAAATAAGATTCTAGGAATGTAAATTCATCAGGACATAAATAATAGGAAGATTTGGCTTTCTTAGAAGAATTAGCTAAAGAAGATCTTGTGACGATTCAATATGCAAGATTGTAAGTCAATTTATACCCCGCTTCCTGTTAATTTCAAGTTATCCTCAAGTATAAGTCCTAGTAATGAAGAAGAGAGGATAAAGATGTTTCGAGTACCGTGTGCATCAACAGTGGGAAGCTTAATGTTCGTTATCATTTGTAAAAGACCAGACATTGCATATGTAGTGGGAGTAGTTAGTCGATACATAGCGAATCCTAGTCTAAAGCAATGGAATACTGTTAAGAGGATTCTCATATATATCAAGGGAACCTCAGATATTGTATTATGTTATAAAGGATTAGATTTTACTATCACAGGATATGTTAACGCTAATCATGCAGGTGATCATGATAAAAGTAAATCCACTACAAGATATGTGTTTACACTAGCTAAAGGAGCTGTGAGTTGGGTTTCAAAACTATAGTCAATTGTGGCTACATCAACAACAGAAGCAGAATATATAGCAAAGGTAGTGTGGTTAAAGATGTTATCGGAAGAACATCATAATGAACAAGAGAATATTACTTTATACTGTGACAGTCAGAATGCTTTGCATCTTGCAAAGAATCTAGCATTTCATTCAAAGACAAAGCACATTCGAGTTCAGTATCACTTCGTTTGGGGGAAAATGGAAGAAGGAATGGTGGACATGCAAAAAATTCATACAATGGATAACCTGGCTGATTTTATGAGAAAACCAATCAATGTTGACAAGTTTATGTGGTGCTGATCCTCAAGTGGCCTGACAGAGACGTAAGCAATATAAAGCAACAAGATAGAAAGAATTGTGTGAAGATATGATTGATTCTCAATCAAATCTTCAAGTAGGAGAATTGTCAAACTTAGTAGGCTTGGACAAATAATTTGGTCAACCATGCCTTCAATCTCTTGCCTATAAATAAGCAAGAGATAAACAAAGAGAGTGCATCCCATTAGCAGAGAAGAGAGATGTGAGGAGAGAGAGAAAGAAAAAGAAAGAGAGACAAAAATATTCTATATAATTTTGTGGGTCTAGTTTTTCTTTGTAATTCTCCATTTTTTAGTAGTAAAATTCTTTTATCCTTGCCCGTCATTTTTACCTTAATTTAAGAGAATTTTTTCGTTAAATCTATATGTTCATTACTATTCCTTCAGTCTTATTTAGCTACAAACCTACTCTAATTTGGTCAATTTTTACAACATGTAGTCATAGCAGCTAGACATGATATGCTTGAGAGTCTTTAATTTGGAACAAATGCATGTGAAATGATTAGCAGTGATACCATTAAAGCTATAGCACTCTGCTGCCCTCGGTTGAAGAAGTTTTAGATGTCTGGTGTTTATGAAATTAATGTAGATGCCATAAATGCGTTGGCTAGGAATTATCAACAGCCAGTGGAGATTGCATTCTTGGAATTAGATGCAATTAATGCAATTAGATGCAATTGACGAATTGGCATTAGGGAATCTAACTTCTATACTTTATCTCAAAATTGCTTGGACAAGAAATCTAAAATGGAGTTTAGCATCCCAAGTTTAGAGTAAATTGCCCAATTTGAAGGGATTAGATATGTCCAGAACTGATATATGTCTGAGTTTGGTTATTAGATTTTTGACATTGTCACAAAACTTAAAATTCTCATTTGCCTTGAATAGCCCATAATTTGAAGCTGAAGTGAATATTGGAATGACATATCATCATAATGGTAAAGTATTGATCACAGTCTTTAGTGACATTCTCAAGGCATTATCCTCATTATTCTCTCGCATTCGCTTTTGCATTCCACTGACATGACTTTCCCAACAAAAAATTTTCCAACAAAAATTCATGATGCTAAGGTCAAACTTGGAAAGCAACATAAAGTCAGTAAAATATATCTCCAAGAACAAATAAATATAACATGCATTTGTGAACCAAAACATGCAAGACAACATCAAAATATCCATCATGTGCATTGAAAATATTATAAATGATCAAGGTCAGAATAAACAACATCAAAGCAACGAATCAAGAAAAGTTGAGTCTTCATTTAGTTGCTACTCAATCATCAACTAAGATAAATATATCAAAAACAAATTGCAAAACAAGCAATAATGACCTCCAATTCCATCCACAAAATATGTGACTAAAATATAAGAGATGGACAAGGGACTAGGCATACTAAACTCCAGTGTCTAAAAGACACCAAGTCATCAAAATAGTCCTAAGATATAGTAACAATGACAGTATCATCTACTATTCCTTCGAAGACATCATAAACTCCAATATATTCTTATGTATATTGACTAGTGCACCAAGTAATGCCCTCACGTCATCAAGCCTATGAACAAAAAAAAATAACTTTCTATAATTTTGAACCTTCCACTCATAACTCCACTTCGTCTTTTGGAATCGAAAGTGGTTTAACCAATAGTGATGTGGATTTTATAATGGCTTCAACAACTATGTTAAGTCCATCTTTGATGAAATCTTCATCATCATCAGAGGATGCCTTGTTTTTCCTTTTCCTATATGTACTTGGGTTTACATTTTGAGACTGAGCTGGGATTCCCATTGGAGATTCAATACAATCACCATCCATTATCACATTGTCTCTGAAACTTAACTCATTATGGAATAACATTTCACCATTGTCTTCCATAATGTTCAAAAATCCACTTTTGACAAAAACATGAACCTATTCCTTATCTCATATGCTATTTCAACATGCTCCCCAGTTGCTCTATCAAGACCATAAATCTCCACCAACTTGTCATAGTTATGAATAGGTTTCTCTCTCCACTCAGAGGCTTTTAGTTTAGCCTGTTACAAAAACCAAAAACAAGTTTATGAATTAAACAAATCATAACATATATTATATTTTCTTCTAACAAAATAATAAATAGGTTCACCTGGATCAAGCTCTACCACACTTCTGGCTCAGCACTCTACATATTTGTTATAGGACTCTATGCAAATCCACTACCTCCATTTGAGAATAAATTAAAACATTTATTCCACTTTCTCTTGATAATCTTATTACAATTTTTTATTTTTCCTTATCGATTCCTTTATCAGAAAATTTTTTCTTTAGTTCAGCTTTAATTGTGTCAAGTGCATGTCTTGTGAAAGTCTTACCAACTCAATTGCCTTGTCGATGCTGGTGCAAGTATTCATCAACCAAGGCATCATCCATAGCTTGATTTCAAATATATGACTCTGTTTAGGGTGGCATTCTGTGTGTTACAAATTTAGCTACAAATATTGAACTTTATATCTAAAGCGTACACAATATTGAAGCTTCAAATCCTTCCAAATAATATAAAAGGCAAGAACAATTAAAAAAATTAGTGAAAATAATGAATAAGCATTACAAAGAGACATTGCATGTGAAAACGTTAACACTAATAAACAGCGCCATATTTAAATAAAAATATCCATTAAATATTTGTAAAACAATAAAAAATAATAGAAGACATAAATTTATTATGATGTGGCAATATCTACCCTAATGTGTAATCAACCCACATATGAGCAGTAATGTTATCTTTTATAATTTCCCCACTGCGTGCATCATCTTCATCGTCATTTTCATAATCATCTTGATTATCATTTTCTCCTCCATCATACTCTTCATTAAGGAATGAATCATCCCAATTTACACCAATTAAGAAATTGTGCAAAATGACACAAGCCATAATAATTTTTTTAAAAGTCTAATGCTATATGTTGGTTCTGTGGTGGATGCTATAATAGTTAACCATTTTTTCAACACATCAAATGCCTTTTCAATAATGTTACACAATAATAAATGTCGATGATTGAATAATTCATAAGTATTTCATGGAGGATTCCTTGAATATTCTTTCAAGTGATATCATTCCCCTCTATACGGTGTAGTAAGTCCACTTCTCAATATGAATCCAACATCAATAAAATAGTGCTTTCCTATGAACAATAAAACTATATCAAAATGTAAGTTATGACATTTATTAACTAATAAGATTTGAGCCTTATTTTTACAATGGGGAATTTTAAGTGAATACTGCATAGTTAGTGCACTTTTCATAATTCATGAATCGGATGTTGTTTCTTCCCATCCAGCCAATACATATGTGAACTTCATATCAAAAGAGCAAGCACATAACACATTTTGTATTAGATAATCTTTTCTCCCATGAAACCTAGGAACATCTCGAGCAAGTACTTTGACATAGATATGTGTACCATCAATTGCTAACATAATCCTACCATTGAACTATATTCTTATGAAACTTTATGTGTGTTTAATATAATTATACTAAGTTAAGAAAAGATAGTCACCTTAAAAATTGGGTAGAATCTAGTATTGTTCAATATTTTTATGGGGTTTCTAATTCGTTAGATTGTATTAGAAAGATGTCGTCTAGCTCTATAACTGCTTTTAAAACGCTATGAAAATGACGACTTACAGTTTCCCCAGATCGACTATAAAAGAATGCAATCTCCTGATTGGTAACATTATGCCTTAATATGTATAGAAACTTCACTACTTGTTCTTCAACAGTTGCATTCACAGTAGGTCGAAGCACACCTTTTCCAACTAATAAATCACATAATTCAACAAATGATTTAGGCTGCAGTCTAATTACATTTCTATCTTTGGAATGAAATAAAATTCTTTGTATAATACCCTCCCTTGATTGAGATCTCTCTGATGGTATAAGCATTTGAAGCTTATTTTTCACACGTCTCTTTCGTAACACCTACCAATAGACCACAAGATAAGCAATATGAACAAGTGTTAATTAATGTATACAAATCAATTTGATGATTTGATTATTCACTTGATTACCTTCACCGCTCATATCTAAAAAACAAAATTAGGAGTAGTTTTTAGATTGTGAAAATCAAAATAAAACAAATATGACGTAGATATGTCCATTTATATATGATGTTATAAAAACAACGAGAAGCACCATTAAATGGAAGCTTCAAACTGAGGGAATTCTAAATCATTCCTGCACTACAATTTCAAGGAAAGTTACAACAAAGCAAAAAGAAAGAAGACAGTGAGACGGATTGAAAAACACCCCAAATATAGACAACACACAACATATAAAATGAGTGAGCTACGAATAATAGACAAGGAGATACAGTAAGCACAGACAATAGAGTTAATGAGACGTTGATGTTAGATAATTTCATTATATGTGGCCCATATATTTTGGTTTAATCATTTAAGTATATTAAATCCCATTAGTTATTTGAATAAGAGATATTAAGTTTAATTAAAATAAATAATATGATGTATTTACGTTGATGGAACGTAAAGATAAAGATAATGAAAAGAGGTGTCGTTTGAATTTTAAATGGATAACTACTTCCTCTTTCTCTCTCTACCTATAAATTCTTTCATGTATCTCTCCATCAAACATATATGGAAAATAATGAAATTATGAAAACTTATTAGATTCTAAGATCCTGTAATTTATCATGTAAGAAAGAATTAACATGTGGTATCAAAGCTATAGATTTGAGAATCAATAATTTTCCATTTACGATATTAAATCAATAATTATTATGATATAATTATATACATGATATACATGATCCAGAAGATATTTTATAGTGATTTCCTTATCAATTACGACATGTTTTTGGTTTTAAAAGGAAAGATCATGTCTTCTCTCTTTCTTCTATACGAAACATGATAATTGTTTTGTTTCCACCAAACTCACATTATCAAGATGATGAAGGAAAGGAAAGACAATATTAAATGCTTCCTTGCCAAGTTAACTCGTAAATGGAATTAGAAATGCCATTAATTGCATTCATTATAAATGTTTTCTTTTATCTTACATTTTTTTCTTTAATAATGGTTCCATTAATGGACATAAAAGTTTCTCTCTCCCATTGATTGTGTTTCTCTCTCCATTCTCTCATGTGCGTGTCTTATTTGTTTCTTTTATCAAGCCTCTTTAATGCTTCATTAATTCCTTTATGTCTACTTTTATGAGTTGCATGATGAATAAACGCCTCCTGTGTCATTAAATGTCATTGCCTCTTGGTGCATTAAATGCCTCTTCTATCATTAAATACCGTGGGTTTTAATTGTAAACTTTGATGCATAATTTTAGCATCATATATTAATAATTGTTAATGTAATAGAGTACTTATTTGTAAGAACAAGAATTAGTTTCAATATAACTTCTATTATCATTTATTTAATTTGATATTTATATAATGAATAATTTGTTAGTCATCAAAGTGACCAAATTAGAAAGTTTTATAAATATGAAACTAAAATAGATATATAGTTACCTATGATAATGTGATGGTTATGATTGCAATGACATAATGATATACTTAATGGGTATATAAAATTCATTGATACTAAAATATTTAAGAATCACCCAAAGGTTGATTAATTAATTTTATATCAATGAGTATAATCGTGATTAATTAGTATACTTTATTAGATATATTTAGTATATCCAAAGATAACT
>JANIJH010000223.1:57384617-57397432 GCA_024520975.1 Erythroxylum areolatum | reverse complement strand
AGGAAGATTATATGGCACGAGTTTCGTATTCTAGTGTCGTCGACAGTATTATGTATGCAATGGTATGTACTCGTTCTGATATTTCACAAGCGGTTAGTGTCATTAGCAGATATATGGCCAATCCTGGCAAAGAACACTGGTAGGCGGTGAAATGGATTCTTAGATACTTAAAGGGTACTTTAAACTTTTGTTTAGAGTTTGGTAGAACCAGCAACACTTTAGTTAGTTTTGTAGATTCAGATTATACCGGTGATCTTGACAAACGCAAGTCTCTAATGGATTATGTATTTTGCATTGGAGGTTGTACCGTTAGCTGGAAAGCTACTCTACAACATGTAGTGGCTTTATTTACTACTGAAGCAGAATATATGGCAGTTACTGAGGCTATCAAAGAAGTATTATGGTTGAGAGGTTTATTTGGCGAGTTATCCCTTCATCAAGGGGTTACTACTGTTTATTGTGATAGTCAAAGTGCTATTCACTTGACGAAAGATCAGATGTATCATAAGAGGATGAAGCATATTGATGTGAAGTATCATGTCATTTAGGATACTATTGTAGAGAAGAAGGTCCTTATTCAAAAGATCAACACTAAGGACAATCCTGTTGACATGTTTATGAAGTTCAAGTTCAGGCAATGCTTAGACTTGATTGGCGTCTATAGTTGGTGATATAGCCCTTTCGGGGCATTTTCGGAGAAGGTGGAGCAGATCACTAATTGTTCGGGACCAAGTCAAGGTGAAGATTTATTGCATGCATATGCCTTGGCCCCTCCAATATGTCAAAAGTGGTTGGCTATTAGTTGCATGCCTCTTCCATTTATTCAACAATAATGGCCACCGTTTTCTGCCTTAGCCTCTTCCATTTTGTCAACAATAATGGCCACCGTTTAGAAAAATTTTGGACAGATGGTTAGGAACTTCAACTATAAATAGAAGGGAAGGTTGCAGACTAAAACACACCACTCCTTCCTACAAATCCTCTCATCCTCTCTTCAATTATTTTTTGTATACTTATGAGTTTTTGAAAGCCTTTTGTTCCAGCCTTTGTACTTGTATACATTCCCAACATATTAGTAAAATTACTCATCCTCCGGCCGTGGACGTAGGTCATATTGATCAAACCACGTAAATTTTTATGTTCTGTCCCATTTTATTTTGTCTCTCTTTATTTTAATTACTATTTTTTGGGCTATTAAATTCAACCGATATTCGATCCAAGTGCATTTTGTCTTAACACTATGTTAATTAATTTGGGCTTTGTGTATGAATAATCATATTTTCATTATTGTTCATTTATTTGTGTATGAACTCATTGTGTATTGTGAAAGAATGATTTTAATGCGTTCATTGAATAATTTAATTACAAACTCATTGCTAGAATATTGATATAATCCGTAATTGTTATGTTGATATTCATGTGTAGTAACAAATGATTCGTAATAATTAGGGATAAATAACCTTGGTTAAATGATGTATCATATGTAATTATTGCCTTGATTAATCGGTTTTCCTAATTCGTAATGCTACTGCCTAATTAAATTTAGAGATCGTACTCTAAGTTATTCAGTGGTTAGGTTTAATTAACGATCATATCTTAATTAAACAAAACCTAAGGGAAAACTCGGGTTAATTATTAACTTATGATTAATAGTTACTAAAAAAGGTTTGAGAACAACAAATCCATGAAATATGCTTAATTAAGGTGTAAGCAAAGATTGAACCAAAGAACTAACTCCTTACCGAATTCTCTACTTTTATCTTTTTTGTATATTTTCTTTAATTTGGATTTATTAGTATAGTTTTATTTTATTTTTATTTGAAAATTCCAAAATCCTCCATAAATCTAAACAGTAATTAATCTCGTTTTATAAGAGATCAACTTAGAACGCTAAAACCTCCAGAGATTACCTTCGTCCCAACAATCCAAAGAACCCTAAGAAATCTCAACCGCCAAATTTTACTCCAACCGTAGAAGTCTCCAATGGATCGGATAAAATGACTTTGTATCCCCCCTCCCAGCCATCCCTACATATGCCATCCTACCAGGAAAAACTCCTGGGTAAGTTAGCGCAGGTGAAAGACACCCCAAAGGAAGCTCCTGTAGATCTATTAGCTGCTAAGATCATGACGATGAGTTTTCGGAACGATGATACCCAATGTCCCGAATTCATTATTGATTCCACTTTCAAAAATCAGCTAGTGTCCACTGGCAACAAGCTCTTATCGTCAAAGTGTTAGGTCGCTCTATTAACTACAAGGTTCTCTACACTCGAATCCATTAACTGTGGAAACCAAAGGGGGACCTTGACATTTTAGATCTTGGTTCTGATTATTTTCTCATTCAGTTTGCTACTGATGAGGACTGCCATAATGTGCTGGCTAATGGACCTTGGATGATCCAGGGCCATTACCTCACGGTGAGACCCTGGACACTGGAGTTCCACCCTTCCACTACTTCTATACACAAACTCTTCACCTAGGTTAGGTTTCTGGAGTTACCAGTTATGTACTATAACGAGAACGTTTTGAGAGCGTTAGCGTTTATTGTAGGGACTCCATTCCGAGTGGATGTGAACACTTCGTACTCCACCTGTGGTCAATTTGCATGCATCTACGTTGAGGTTGATCTCTCTAAGCCTCTGGTAGGGCAACTCTGGTTTGATGGCATGTGCTATAAAGTTGTTTATGAGGGCCTTGACACAATCTGTTTCAACTGTGTAATATATGGTCACGCCACTCCAGCCTGCCCATCCGCTACTTCGACATCATCCTCTATTGAGCCAGTTACAACCTAAGGAGAGGGATAGCCTGAGACGCCCCTGCAGGCTTCGAGAACTGAAGGTACAGGCCACGTGACTAATGCGACATCACCGACCCAACGTTTTGGGGAGTGGATGGTGGTAGATAGGCACTCATGCTGCTCACCTCGCTCCCACTCTCGAACCAACTCCACAGACCAGGCTTGGGGAAGCATGCTACGAGAACCTTGAAACCGATTTCTTGCATTAAATGCAGAGATCTCTGAGCCAACGAAGACGCTACAGGGATTCCAGATACGGAGCGAGGTCGCAGAACCTTCAACCAGGCCAACTACACGTCAGTGCAAATCACGTGCACCTCCTAAAAGTCACTTGTCACTCCTACATTGTAAACAACAAACTACTACTAGGACCTAGCTTTCCATAGCCAACATCCATGCAACCCATGCAGATTCACACACTGACACCTCCATACCGCAGGCCCCCAGCTCGGCTTCTGAAGTTGCGCAACTAAGACAATGGTTCAATCCTTTGCTGGAGTTCTCCAACAGGCCTTCTCCCCGTCTACCTTTCTGACAGGGCTTGCAGGTGTACAACCTCAACCCCAGGGGGCTGCTAACGCCCTCGACGCACCTTCAGGTTTGAGTGCTCCTGCGCGGGTCAATGTGGAGGGGACGATGATGGAGTCTTCCGGACCTCAGCAGCGACCCTTGGGCATGGATGTGGACCCTTCCCGGTGCTAGAGCCTAAACACAAGAATGCCATGTCTGTGGAGGTCGGAGTGGCCCCTCGGGAGGGTGGTACCAACCAATAGGGGTGTCCAGCTGGAGCCTTCTTCCTCTATCCTTTTTTATGATGATTAATACCCCAATTATCAGTTGGAATTGCCGTGGGGCAGGTAAGAAGGATTTTCTTCCCACTGTTAAAGAGCTCCAGCGTACACATAAACCAGCTTTGCTGATCCTGGTAGAAACTCATCTCTCTGGAGCCCGCGCTGAGCAAGTCTCGCGACATTTAGGACTCGATAAGGTAGTGAGGGTCAACACAGTTGGTCAAGCGGGGAGCATTTAGGCCTTCTGGCAGTCTGCTTCTACCCGAATTTTTGTCTTACATTCCCATCGCCAATGTCTCTCTTTGGTGATTCATGATCCGCGGCGGCAGGACTGGATATGCTCGGTAGTATATGCGAGCCCTATCAATTCAGTTAAGATAGCTTTGTGGGATTATTTAACTTCACTGATTGTGGAAATTAATATGCCTTGGCTCGTTATAGGGGATTTCAATGACTACCTGCATCTGTCAGAAAAACGGGGGGCACATTTGATTGGCGTCGTGCAAGTATTTTCCAATCCCAGATTGGGGGCTGTGGTCTTTGTGATCTAGGCTTCCAGGGCTCTCCATATACTTGTGCCAGAAAAAATTAGGGCCACTTCACTACCCATGTCTGCCTGGATCGAGCACTTTGTAACATAGCATGGCAGACTCTCATCCCCGAGGCCTTAGTGTCTCACTTACCGCAAACAGTCTCAGACCACAACCCTCTACTGCTCAAACTGATTACCCGTATCCCACCCCCAACTTCACGTCCTTTTCATTTCCAGGCTACATGGCTCTTGCGTAAGGATTTCCCTCGGGTTATGTGAGAGGCATGGGACCCACATCGTCACTGTGTCCCAGCAGTCATACAAGCAGTCACTATTGTTGCCACAGAATTTAATATCACAATTTTTGGCAACATTTTCCGGTAGAAGCAACACCTCTTGGCTAGATTATAGGGAATTCAAAACTATTTGACCACCCAACACTCTGATTTTTTGGTGGCTCTTGAGGAACAGCTGTCGGCGGAGTACTGTCATATGCTACGTCCAGAGGAACTTCTCTAGTTCCAAAAGTCCCGAGTGCAATGGTTCTAGGCGGGAGACAAAGCCACGAAAATTTTCCACGCTACTACCCTCCTCCGACATAACCGAAATCGCATTGAACGACTGCGACTTCGCTCAGGCGTCTGGACTTCCGAAATGGATGCTATCGAATAAGAGGTTCTATCTTTCTTCAAGGAGCTTTTTTGTAACACCATGAGTCGACCTCGGACTCAATCTCAGGGTGCTCATGGTGCTTTATCAGTCGAGGCTTGTACCAGGTTACTTAAACCAATTGATCCGGTGGAGGTTCTCTGGGCAGTCAAATCAATGAACCCGTATAAAAGCCCTAGACCAAATGATCTCCAACCTCTCTTCTTTCAAACCTTTTGGCTGGATGTGGGGGTGTCGGTTGTTCGCACGGTCCAAGATGCATTTACTAGTGGCAAGGTGCCTTCCAACATGTCTGATGCTCTCATTGTCCTTATCCCTAAAGAGGATAACCCGGTCTCCATTACCTAGTACCACTCGATCAGCTTTTGCAATGTTATATACAAAATCCTCACAAAAATGATTGTTAATCGAATCCGTCCCTTTCTGGCTGAATTGATTAATCCTGTCCAGGCCGCGTTTATTCCTAGGCGCAAGGTTGCAGATAACATCCTCATAGTTCAGGAGGTCATTCATGTGATAAAACAGTTACGGAAGGGGGGTATGGCGGTTAAAATCGACTTGGCCAAAGCGTATGACCGAGTTGATTGGCATTTTCTTCATCAGGTGCTATTGGATTTTGGCTTCCCCCGACATTTTATCAAATTGATTATGGACTATGTCAATAGCTCGAAGTTTTCTATTGTTTGGAATGGTCAGCAATTAGAAGCATTCAAACCTAGTCGAGGACTTCATCAGGGTGACCCACTATCGACGTATTTGTTTGTTTTATGCATGGAGACCCTTTCTGGGAGGATCACCAAGAAAGTTGATGATGGCCACTGGAAACGTATTGGTACCTCTGTCATTGGACCTTCCATTTCTCACCTCCTCTTCGTTGATGACGTCCTTCTTTTTGCCCATGCCTCCCGGAGACAAGCCAAAATGATGCGTCTTACTATGGATGAGTTTTGCCAAGCTTCCAGTATGCAAATCAATCCTACCAAGTCTAAGGCTTTTATCCCCTCCCAGGTTTACCGCAGGTTAAGGGACAGGATCATTTCTATTTTGGATCTCCCTTCATCTCACGGACTGGAGACATATCTTAGTGTACCTTAGTGTACTCGGCGATTGACCAAGGCTGCTTATATTGGCATTCTCGATAAGATTTCATCTTGCTTAGTCAGTTGGCAGAGCAAGCTCTTGAACAAAGCGGGCTGAGCTACTTTGATTCGAGATACCATCACCTCTATTCCCATTTATGCAATACAGTCCACTTGTCTTCCCCGGGCCATTTGTGATGATATTGATAAAGCAGCGAGAGGCTTTCTCTGAGGTTGACACGGTATCCTCAAAGGGGTACACCTCCTGCCCTGGCATACGGTTACTACTCCGAAAAACTACGGAGGTTTAGGTGTGAGGCAAGCTCGAGATTCCAATACCGCTCTCCTCGGTAAGATGTGTTGGGACATCTGTATGGCACGCAACAACCTTTGGGAGCAGGTCCTCCGGTCTCATTATCTGTCTGGTCAAGATGTCATAGCTTATCATCCTCTTCCGTCAGCTTCCACGGCCTGGAAGGGCCTCATGAAGGCTCTGACTCTCCTTAAAGATGGATTTGGTTGGAGGATCGACAATGATCATTGGCTTTTTGATGGCCCCCTTGCTTCTGTAGTCAATCACATCCTGGCTCATCTCTTTAATCTCTGAGTGGCTGATCTATTGTCACCATTGTCAAGGTGGAATTTGTCTCCTATCGAGGGCATTGTTCCCTCATACTATTGTAACCGCATTTTGGCAATACCCCGCCCGCTTTACACCCAAGGCCCGGACCGCATTATCTGGTATGATAGCAATAAAGGTGTGTATACAGCTCGAGGAGGGTATGACTTCATCACACCTGTACCATCCTTGGATGGCCCAACAGGATGGAAATGGATTTGGTCGCTCCAAGCTGCTCAGAAACATAAAGTCTTCTCGTGGCTAGCCGCCTGGAATAGACTCCTCATAAACGAAGTGAGGTACGCACGAGGTTTATGTCCATCCCCATTATGTGGGCAGTGTGGAGCCCATCAGGAAACCATGCTTCACTTACTTCGGGACTGCACATATGCCAAGTGTGCATGGGACAACGCTCGCGTTTCCTCACACTATGACTTCTACCGAGAGCAACAAACGTACAGGTGGCTACTCCTTAATTTTGTCCCACATAACAGGGATGTGCACCGCTCATGGCGCTTCATCAATATGTGCTGGATCATTTGGCGATCCATAAATAAATTCATAATTGAGGATGAACAGACCTCATGTCTAGAGCAACTTCGCCAGATCCATTTGCTAGTTAGAGACTCAATGGCTACTTTTATTGTTCCGACCCGTGGGTTGCCCCAATCCCAGGGCCCGACTCTGGTTTCTTGGGCCCCTCCACTTGCTCACTGGTTGAAGCTTAACGTTGATGGCAATGTCATTAGTAGTTCTGGCCAGGTAGGTATTGGTGGATTGCTTAGGGACAGTCATGGTAACTGGGTGGTGGGTTTCTCTTGCTTTGTCGAGATCACCACTATCATGATCGCGGAACTCATGGCCCTCAAATTCAGTCTCGCCTTTGCCCTTAACTTTCAGTGTGATGGCTTAGTGGTGGAGTCTGACTCTTTGGAAGCCTTACACTGCTTAGCCTCCCCCTCAGATGTCCTAGCCTTCCATCCCCTTGCCAGCTTGATATCTGACATACGATCTCACCTCGGTGTCCTGCAAAAATATAATATCGCCCATGTTTTTCATGAAGTAACCAATGTGCTGATTTTTTAGCTCGTTTGGGCTCGGGTACGATATGCGGCGAGTGTGTGTGGCCTAATCTCCCGACTGGCATACTCTATTTGTTGCGCGCGGATGCTCAAGGTATTGCCTTTATTCGTACTTAACTTTTGATTTTTGCCTCTTATGTACCAAAAAGCTTAGAGTCACTACTGTTATGTAATGTTCACGTTTGTCAAGAATATTTAAAGTCATAGCAACTACCGAGACTCATTAGTGTTCATTATGATTATTGAAGTAATAATTGTGGACATCTCTTATTTAATATGGAAAGGAAAAACGTCAAACTATGGTAGAGAATACAAACTTTAAATTGGATCAACGAAACTACAAAAGAAAATTTTCTAAATTTATGATCGATTAATTCTTTTTTGTGATTTTTATTTTTTATTTTTTCTTTCAGTTTCTTTTTTTTTCGTTTGATAATAAATCAGATTATGAATAATCAAAATATAAAAAATAACAAATACTTTTCATGATTTTTCTTAATTTTTTAAAACTAAAAAATTTCTTTTACTGAATTTAAATTTAATAACCAATAATTAAAAAAAATCTTAAATTCGTTTCTCATTGGTTAGTACAAAAGAAATTCATAATTAATCCTTACGGTTCAGCCGAAAGTCTCCCCTTTGGAAAAGTGCACGAAAGTACCAAAAGTTTAGTGCTATTCAGAACAAGTTGGAAAGTTACATATTTTCGTATCTTAATCTACAGAGGTGAAAGTGCCATTTCAACTAAGAAAAGCAAGCAACGAGGGATTGAGTGAAATTTTGGATGCGGATGTAGATGAGTAAGAAGGATATTTTGCAGATAATTAACCAGGCTTATGATTATAAGCAAAAAGGAACACAAATAATTGGGAATAACGTTTGTTGAAGTTTGAGAATTTATTTGATGCTTATCTGAGTAGAAGAATAGCTGCTGCTTTAATTAGCCTTCATACACAATTATTCTTGCAATTCTGTGTCCCGATTCAATATTCCAAGGAAACACAAACAAAGCGCCCATGGCATTTTTTATCTTTTCCTAGATTCATCACTGGACAGTTTTCAATGTTCCATTGAAAAGAAATGCGCCCTGCGGGATCCTGTAATTTCATGTCTGCCAGTCCTTTAAGCCTCATTGTTCCATTGTCCTTGCTAGGTTTAATATATCACTCCATTTCTATTCTTACTTAAAATATACTTAATGCCTGTTTATATGAGCCTATATCAACAGAGCTTTTATTAATAGATCTTTTTTTAGAAGAGATTTTCTAAGAAGTCAGTTGATTGTTTGGCTGTCAAATAAAAAAATAACTTTTTTGAAAGAACTTCATACAGTAGACTATTTAGCAACATAAAAATAAAAAACAAATTTATTAATTTTAACTATATTTTATTTTATAATAAAATTTATTTATGCATATAAATATTATTTAAAGTAAACAATATACAAAGCTCAATATATTAATTATTATATAATTTTAAACCATATGAAACATAAATAAAAATATATCTAACCAAAATTTTTATATGAATTATAACATAAGTAAAACTAATATTAAAAATAAATATTAAAACATATAAAAAGTCAAATAATATTATATAAATTCCAAAATAAACGTGAAGATGAGTTTGTGGATATTGTGAAAATTATGTGTCAAAGATAAAGACCAAAGGAACTAAAAATAGGCTCATTAATTGATCTGAAGAATCTATTTGAAAAAATGCTTTTTCGAGAAGCTTCAAATTTGAGCTTCTCAAAAAGCTGTATTTTGGCTGCCAAAAAAGCTACATTTACTGAAAAAGTGTCGTTTCATTTTACAATCAGACACTCATTTTTCTTAAAAAATCAGCTTTTGCGGTTAAAAAAAATGCTCTTCTTGCCCTTGCCTACAGTTGGGCTTGGTTATTCTACTGGCACTACAAGAAAACAAGGTATTTTGCAACGTTTTTAAAATGTCACTGAATGTCTAAAAATGTCGCAGAATGTATTTTGTGAAGTTATAAAAAACGTCGCAGAATGTGGTGTAGGCAAAAGATTTCTACAACGTTTTATGTAAAATATCACGAAAAATATTGACATTCCGCGACATTTATAAAAACGTCATTGAAAGTTTGAACAATCCACAACGTTTTTAAAAAATATCGCAGATTGTCTAATATTTTGTGACGTTTTTAAAACGTCACAGAATGTGAAGGAATCCACGACATTTTTTTGGAAATATCACAGAATGTCTTCCGCAATGTTTTTAGAAACGTCGCGGAATGTCTTCCACAACATTTTTATTATTATATTATTTTTCCATTTTTTGAAAATCATATTAATTTAATAATTTTAATAATTATTTTTTAAAATATAATTTTTAATCTTATTTGTTTAATAACTATTCAATATTATTTATGAATTTTATTTATTTAATAATTCTTCAATTTTTAGTATATAATTAATTTTAATAATTATTCATGTATCACAAGAATTTCATACCTGCAGACAATGTATTATTTAATTTCAATTTGCAAATATATCATAATATAATAATTAATATCAAAATACACTAATTGCAATTCACAAACATATCATAATACACTAATTAATCTGAAGGTTCATCTATCATCTGACTACCACCTAATACACATCAATATAACATCTTGACAAATGTATAACTTCTTTCGTCAGCTTTCTTTTGTAAGCTATTTCTGAGTCTTTGTCACTTAAAGGTCAGGTTTGTAAGGAACAATGACCAAGCGATCTCCATTTAACACTTCACCAAGAGCTTCCTTCTTTTCCTTCCTGGGACCTGTAAGAAAAAACGTTAGTGAAACTTCACGAAAAGAAAAAGCAATTAGAAAACTGATAACTTAAAATAAGCCAAACTTAATGAGCAGAAAGGGAGATCAAAATAGCCATTACAAATAGATTGTGAACAGAAAGGGCATGAAATACTATGTTTCACTATCCAAACTACATCCATTTCAAACTAAAATGATAACCCACGAAGGCCATGCATACGTACAAAGGCATCTTGTTGCCATTTCTTTTTGAGATTGATGTCCTCATTCCAATAACAAAAATATATCACATTCTCAGAAAAATATCTAAAAAACTACGAAAAGTGAATTAATGCAACCAATACAATAGATCCAAACCCTAGCAAACTGTATGTATTTGTTGTAGTGAAATTAGTTGTGGTTACTGTAAGGAAAAAAAAAAGAAAGTGGAATATATTGGGCCAATATACCATTAACCCTTTCTCACCAGGTAACTCCCCACGATTTAGCCTGGAGGAGAAGTTTGCCTTCGGCCCCCTTTACAACGTAGCCCTCTGGCTTGTTGTTGGTACCAAAGCATTCTTGAAACATAACAGAGAAGAATGCATAGTGTTCTAAGAACAATATGGTTAAAGTCCACCAATCTACATTTCAAATAAAAAAAAAAGATATTTTTTACATGTCATTCCTCCACATTGTATTCTCTTCTAATCCATTTGCAAAAACTGTAAGGATAAGAAGATGATAGATAAACCTCATTTTCATCAGGAAAACCAATACTTCCCATGAATAGCATATGCTTTGTAAAAACATTCAATTAAGATAGAGATCAAAATAAGCGGACTTCTTGTTAACAGTATTGAAACTAATAGGTAATGCAATCATCCAAACACTTTATAACTCCAAAATTTTCCAAATACTTAGCAGGGCAGACGTTTATGTTTAGAGATTTGCAATAAAGGAATAGTTACATCTCTAAAGATTTGCTATCTAAGAAAACTGAATCATGTTCGAGCAAAGTACTTGTGGAATGAGCTTACAATTTGTTTGACACAAGTCCTCCAAATGCTAGTAGGAACTACATTACTATACATTGTGACCAAAGGGTGAATGAGCCACCATATACTACTGAAAAGATGTTGATATGTTAAGTAAACACTAGCTATTGCAATTTGCCATATATACTATGTATATCTATACATACATACATACATACATATATATATATATATATATACATGTTGTCGAAAAATCAGTAGTGAACACGAGGGAAACTACTAGCTCGCAACGGAGTTCCTTTGTCAATTTCTCAAGTAAGGGTTTTGGAGGAAGCTCTGTATCAAAAGAAATGTTAGAAAATACTCATATATCATAGACATGCCTTAATATTAGCTATCGTTGCAAAGCTTATCTAACCATTTATGTTACCTAAGATATGCGTTGAAAGGTGGAAATAAGCTTATAAAGATGCAACTCAATGGCCAAAGACTCTGATCGGGCACATCATTTGCAGAAGCTGGAGCACACAAAACCCTTGGAAAATGTTGTAGTTGCAAGTAGCAATTTAGAGTTCTATCGTATCGCTAGGAAGCCATCCGAATAGGAACGAAATGGATGTCATCATCTTCTTCATCGTCGTCTTCATCTTCCTCTTCGTCTTTGCCTAGGTCCTCTTCATCTAAACAACAAATCGAAAATATTGATATGCAACTCAAAAGAACTCATGACTTTCTCTCTCAAAATCCAATTAAATCAACCTCAAGCTTAGCTTCAAGCTCCTCCAACTTGTGCCCAGTAGTGATAGGCATCACATCCTCAACTCTCTTCTTCACTACAAAACAAACATTTCTTTTTCCACATCATCAACAACACAGACAGCACGCACACATTCACAAGAATCCAATTACCCCTAAAGAAAGAACACGAAAATCAAATCTATTAGAAAGGAGAACATTTGGAAGAGGATATAGGCACCTAAATCTGCACTGAAGTAATGAGTGAAGAGAGAAACAGATGAAGACCGCAAAATGAAGGGTTGAGAGGCTGAGGGTGTAGCGACCCGGGCACTGCGTGGGAGAGCCCTCAAGGTATGCACCACCTCAGGGGGCCCGCGACCGCTACTTATGGAGCCCGGCCTCCACCGCCATCACTCCAGGTATTGTCCTCTTTGGTACTTGGGTGAGTCACTGCTCGAACACAAGACCTCAAGGTTTTGTTGCACTTTAAGTGCACGCCTCTTACCATTGAGCCAATACCTAAATGTAACACCCCACTCCCGAGTGACCCGAACTCGATATCGTTGGTGATATCCAAGTCCGTGCCCCGCGAGGGTGGCGTACTACATCAGTTTACTAAAACTCAGTATAACATTAAAACCCATTCATTAACGCGACATAAACAGTAAGAAACTTGAGCCCATGTTCACAATTAGTCATTTTCAGTTATTACAGTCATCCAGTAATAATTTACAATCAGTCA
>JANIJH010000223.1:57330654-57343516 GCA_024520975.1 Erythroxylum areolatum | reverse complement strand
TGCTTATGTACTGGTGTCTTGAATGCTATTAGATAATGTGTGATCTCCTTAAACATATTTAATAGTATTATACTAATTCTAACTTAATTAAATTAATTCATATTTAATATAAAAATCGCTTGATAAGATCTAGTATTCTTTTGTTTTTTTCATTCGAGGGCCCGACGCACACCAGATCGGGGTGGGTACTACTTTGATTTTGCAAATCGTCCCACTTGATCCCAACACGAGCAATCCAAAGTGGTGGGGGCCACAGGACCAAAAAAGAATCACGGAAGCTGACGTGGTTTGGGTCAGACGTCCAATAAGTGCCTGTTTTGACACAGGTGGCAAAGGATGGATGACAAGCCTAGGGAATCCGGGAGATTTTGACGGTGCCGCTAAGCTGTGAGACGGTTGGACCCAACTGACTCATTTGTTTAGTGCTAAGCCGTGACATATGATACTTTTAAATATACATTTTAAGAAAATTTATATTATTTAAATTTCCAATGTCCTAATAAATTTAATTCGATCCAACTTGATACAAGGTTAATAAGACATATTCAAGTTAATTAAATTGCGAACCTAATTTGAGTGTATGAATAGTTTATACTAAAATAATGTCATTATGATAATATATTTTTAATGAATTGATTAATTAATTAAAATTATATTATTTCTGTTTTTGTTTAATTAAAATTTAAATTAATCGAATTTAACTAAATTTTGTGTTAAACTCAAATTATATAAAAAAAATTGGATCTATAATTTATGTTGAATCTGAATCATTATCATACCTAATCATATAAACAAAGAACAGAGTTAATCTCACTTTTCACTCTTACGATATAAACAAGTAAATATTTGCATGGACGGCGACATAGAGAATCCTTTGTTTGACTTTATTGCAGTGCCCATCTCTTGTTTCCATAATGCGCCATGGTGTTAGCCTCTTTCCATGTCAGCTTGTTTAGCATTGGACCGCTTCAACATTGCCCAAGACCACCGTGTAAGATTTCTAGTAACACTAAAAATGTATTTTTAACCTCCACATTTACAATATAATATAATACAAACTCTATTTTTCGAAGTATTTAAATTGAACTACATAGTAAATAAAATTTATTGTCTAAAATATATAAATATAGACCTCATGGTTACATAATAAGTAAAATTTACTATTTAAAATGTATAAATAGCAACCCGACTGTTACATGAATGTGAGACCTATTTTTTTATTGACAAAGTATTGGCATTTCCACTAATTAAAATGTATTTAAAGTAAACTCTAATTCTTAAACTTTTATTTTGTAAGAGTTAAGATTTTATTTAAATTTTTATTTATTTATTGGTGATTGAACAATCAACTAATGCTATGAAAAATTATTCCATATATTACTTATATGAGATAAAATTTACTTAATCGAAAAACTTATATTACATATATAAGAACTAGAACTATACATTGCTTTATAAATAATAACTATGAAATAAGAAATGCTAGAAATATGACCCCTTCAACTTAAAATTAAATCTTATATTTATATGCAATGGGATGATTACGCTAATGTACGATTAAAACTCAAAACAATCTTTCTATATCTATTAAGGTTTCTTATTTGGTAAAAGTATGAATCATTATTTATGTATTTTTGTTTTAAATGTATAATGCACATGTAAAAATATTTTAAAATAAGTTTTAAAATCTTAATTTAACTAGTTTTATGAACGAATCTATTCTAATTATCATTATAAGACTCCTTTCCATGAGACACTTAATTATCATAATAATTTGTATTTTAAAAAAAAATTAAACGAAGTAAAAGAGGATGCATTGGTTACACTTAACATCAAACTGAAAAAAGGAAAATATACAAAATGAAAAAGTAAGAATTTATTTTCATCAAAGCTGCGGCTCTTCCGTACAAATCCCGTAGCACACATTTACTGTCCGACTCCGACCACTTGGGAGTTGCGAAATAGTATCTCTCCATGCAATAAATAATAGCACAAAACGACAACCATGACATGACAAGGATTCAGGGGTATTTGGTAATTTCAATCCATCTACCAGTCTCTTTGTTTCTCTCTCCACCTCTGGCCATTAGTCACGCCTTCTGGATTCACTGCCCTTTGCTCTTTGCCTACAAAAGATTGCCTTTTCCTTTTTTTTATTTCTCTCCTTCTCTTTCTTATGCTCAGAATCTCAGATGATACTTTTCTTTCTCCGATATGGACTCCACTGTTTCGACGATCACTCCTCCGCCGCTCAGGCGGCGCTCCATGTACGGCCGGTAACCACCATCTGCTACTTATATAACTTGTTCCATGTTTCAAATTCTTTCTTTTGGCACGAAAATGGATAAGATAGTTATTTTTAAACTCTGTTTTTGCTTCTCTGTTCCTTCTACTTTTTCCTCGTTCCATCTTGACATTCTTCTTCTTCTTCTTCTTCTGTCAATGTTTGCTATTAGTTCAAGAAGTTCGATGGCTTCTTCAATGTTTTTCAACTGGTCACTGCTTTCGGTTGCTTCTTTTTTGAACATGGATTAAGAAATGGCATTTCTTGACCGTGATGGATGACAGAAGAACCATGAGCTGTTTAACGATTTCGTTTTAGCGGCTTTTTAGTTGAGACTGACAAGAAATGGATTCTAAGCTCCTTTTTTTCTTCTTCTTTTGGGTGCTATTGACTGTATTTGTTTTGAGACTGTTCCTCATAGTTTTGAGTTATGGCGTTATGGCTATTTATATGATTATAGGGGTTTGAATAGCTTCCATATTTGTGGGAACCAAATATGATTACTTCTTCAGTCGAGGTGCGAATGATTTTCGTCAATTCTGGATGCGTAAACCATTCGTACTTCGTTGTTTATGGGGTTGGTGTTAAGTCTTGGAATTGAGTTGGTGTAACAAATGAAGTATGACATTCGAAAAAAAAAAGAGAGAGACCTGTATAACAATTTCTGGGAATTGTTTCCCGTTCCTTGCGTTTCATTTATTGGTGTTTTGTTTCTTCTAATAATCTTAGACTGTAGTGCATCTTGATCGCTTTTTCTTGGTTCTGTTTCCTTTTTCATTAACTGTCTTCGTAATTTTTAGGATCATGGATTTGTTTGATTGTTCATTGAATAGTGGTAAACGGGGATTCGGCTTGGTTTTAGTTTTTTCCCCTTAAATCTTGCTCATGATATAGGTCCATTTGTCATAGACCTTCTGCTTCTTTTGCTGCTATACTTCCTGCTACAGTTTGTGGAGTTCAAAGGCGTGGGAGTCTTGCATTGAAGACTTTTTGGTTAGCTAGCTATATGTGACAATGCAAAATGTTCTCATTTATGAAGTTCTTTGTTTGTTTATTCAGGGGATTGTTCCACCAAGTTAAAGCAGTCAATTTTCTTCTTCTTCTCTCTTGTACGTTATTTTCCATATCTACATATGAACTGGGTACACCAAACGGGATGCAGAAACCAAAGGAATTTGGGGCAGGTGATCAAGGAATGGGCTTTCAAGATATTGTCTTTGGTGATGCAAGTTGTAGTGACATCAGAAGTCCAATTACCCATGTTAACATTGAAGCGGTTTGTGCAAATTTTGATTCGTTCTGCTTTCCTTCAACATTGCCTGGTTTTTCAAACAGAGGGCAGAAGTTTGAAGATGGAGGTTTAGAAGTTTCTAGGCATCAGTATGACAGTATTAGAAAGACAAGTAACAACAGCTGGTTATCAGATTCAGGCATTTTCGGGCTGTTAAATGGCCACACTGTTTCTTGTTTTTTGAACTTCCAAGGAGATACTGACGGGCTATTACGTATCCAAACTGATCCTATGAACCGATATGTTCATTCTTTGTTTAGACACCTCTTAAAAAACCAGAGAGACACTCTTATACTGAAAGAAAACTTGAAGATGATGCAATCTAGTTCGTTTGGTCCTTCTCCTTCACCACATGTACAAATAAGTCCCCCTGTGCTTGACTGGGGAGAGAAACATTTATACTTTCCTTCTGTAGCTTTCTTAACTGTGGAAAATACACATAATGACAGCATTTTACATGTCTATGAACCATTTAGTACCAATTTACAATTTTATCCTTGTAACTTTAGTGAAATTTTGCTAGGACCAGGTGAAATAGCTTCAATTTGTTTTGTCTATTTACCAAGATGGCTGGGTTTGTCTTCAACTCACTTGATCTTGCAGACAAGTGCTGGTGGCTTTCTAGTGCAGATTCAGGGTTATGCTGTTGAGTCCCCTTACCAGATTAGTCCTTTAGTGATCTCTACTGTTCCTTCAAATGGGCAGTTGAGTAAGAATTTATCCTTATTTAATCCCTTTGATGAAGCCCTCCACGTGAAGGAAGCGAGTGCATGGATATTGTTTTCTCTAGGGAATAATTCCTACCACACTGAAGCAATCTGTAGAAGAGAAAATATTGAGAATTCAAACGATCTTAGGTTGCTGACTATCAATGATTGGTTGGCTGTGAAGAATGGCCAAGTTGGTCCTCCGTTAGTGAGTATGAGAGCTCATGAGAATTGGGAGATTGGACCTAAAAGCACTGGAACTGTCTTGGAGATTGACTTCTCATATGTTCCTAAAGGAAGACTTGTTGGTGCTTTTTGCATGCAATTGCTGAGGTCTTCTCAAGAAAAGCCTGATGAATTAATGATTCCTGTGGAGGTTGAGCTTGAAAAAAGTATGACTTATGGTGGAGTAGCAGGTTCTCTTTCTATTTCTCTTGAGGCTTTGATGCCATGTAATGCCAATGGGACAGCTTTTGTGGTCATCTCTCTGAGAAACAGGGAACCTCACGTGTTGAAGGTAATAGAAATTACTGAAGTCGCAGAAACGAAGGTTTTCCAGGTAAACTATGTTGAAGGGTTGCTTCTTTTCCCAGCCAGTGTTACAAAAGCGGCCACCATCCCATGCAACCAGTTGCTAGCAGAGTTACATGATTCCCTAACTGAAATATCAAGTATCATCAAGAACTGCAAATTGGTTGTCCTGACAAATTACTCCAGCAGTGCTCAAATTAAAGTCCCTTGTCAGGATCTAATACATGTCTGTTTGGGAGCTCAACAGGATTCTGCTGTCAGATATGTTCATAGACCTGAATACAGTGCTATTAGCAATAGGGGGCCAGGAGCTTTGGATAACAGCATCCAAATGTCATCAACAAACAAGGTACAAATATTCTTTTGCATGTTTCCAGCTTTTACTATTCTCTATTCATTGATACCTGAATTCTTTTTACAAGGATTTAACTTTTCATTAGACAGGCACATGCAATATAAGTAGTCTTTTATTTGTAGTATCACCGCAGTTGATTTTGAGGGGCCATGACAAGAATAATAATACTATTAGTCCCATAAATTGGAAATAAGCTTGGACAAACCTTGGCTTTATATTCTTAATTTTAATTGCTGTTAGATAGAAAGCATTGCACTGTGTAACGATAGTCCCACTAGTGTAATAAGGCAAAGTTAAATGGTAGTTCCATTAGTGTAATAAGACAAGGTTTACAAAGTTATGGGGATTTATGAGGGGAAGAGACTCACAAACACAAGAACACCTTAGAGTTCAGTAACACCTGAATGAGGTTTAATGGGTTGTTAGCATCTGGCAGTTTGGCAGTTTTGCTTGGGGCAAGTGAGAAATGAGAAATCTTCAAATTTAGTGTAGTTTGTTCAGCTTTAGAGCTGATGCTTCCATCTGCTATTTTGTGTTCTGTCTGAAACTTGGGTTGTCAATAACAGTTGTACGGATTTCTTTTTCTGGTCTCCTATGGGAAAAAGCTTTCTTTCCAAATTTTTTTCTTGACAACTCCTAGAAAATTGCACTTGAGGGAGGTTTTGGGGTTGGGAGTGGGGAACTTCTGGGGACGATAAAAGAATACCTCTCAAACATTTAAAGTAAGTGTATATGGTTCAAATGACATAGGATGCTGCTATCCTACGGGCTTATGACTGACGTTTCTCACCCTAGAATGTCCATTTTTCTGTTTACATGTTCATTTTCATATTCTTTCTGCATTGTGACTTAGTTGCCTGCATGAATTAATACTGAAGGCACGGGAGACAGCAGAAGCGGATGAATTTATACTTGAAAGTTGGAAATCTCAAGGTACGCCAAGTGGAATGTCTGTGCTTGATGATCAAGAGTTATTGTTCCCGATGGTTGAGATTGGAAGTCATGGCTCTAAGTGGATCATTGTAAAGAATCCTAGTCAAAAGCCTGTTGCAGTGCAGCTCATTCTTCATTCTGGAGAAATTATTGAGGATTGCAGGACAGATGGAATTATGCAGCCCTCCTTTCCATGTCGTTTGCTCCACACTGAGCTTAATGCATCAACTAGGTATGGATTCTTGATGGGAAAAGGTTCGCTTACAGAAGCAATTGTTCATCCTTATGGTGAAGCAAAATTGGGACCTATATTCTTTCACCCTTCAAAGCGATGTGGATGGAGAAGTTCGGCTTTGATAAGGAACAATCTTTCTGGTGTGGAATGGTTGCCTCTGCGAGGATATGGAGGGTCCCCTTCTCTACTGTTGCTCGAGGGTTCTGTACCTGTTCAACGAATAGAATTAAATCTAAAATTTGCAATTCCAGATGATTTCTCTCATCTGGAATTGTTATTTCATTTGAAAGAGGTCTCTTATGCTTGTTTTCAGCCATTGTCAAAAGAACTGCATGTCAAGAATATAGGAGATTTGCCACTTGTGGTTAGAAGAATTGAGATTTCAGGAACACGGTGTAACTTGGATGGTTTCTCTGTTCATCCTTGTATAGGTTTTTCTCTTGAGCCAAGTGAGTCAATGACACTTTTGATTTCGTACAAGGCTGATTTTTCTGCTCCCATGGTACAAAGAGATCTTGGATTGGCCTTGAGCAGTGGAGTGCTCGTAATACCCATGAAGGCAAGTCTTCCCTTTCACATGTACAATCTTTGTAGGAAATCAAATTTCTGGCTATGGTTGAAGAAAATATCTGCAGCACTTGTCCTTTGCGCGTCATTTATCTTTCTGATACGCTACTTCATATTTTTCCAAGTGATTGCTCTTGGTTCACAGAGCTACTCCTATAAGAACACCAAATGCTCTGGTAATACAATAAGAAGTTCAGGGAAGTCTTCAGGAATGCAACAAAAACAGAAAAACATTGAACTCCCTTCGTCGACTGAAATTGATAACTTGTTTAGGTCAGGCGAGGAAGATAAATCCTTGAAGCAGGATGCTGTTTATCTTAGAGATCAGGATGGAATGGTAGAGCATTATATGTTCGGTCAAAATGCAACAGCAACCACAGGAAATCATAAGCAGATGGGGAATTTGGTGTACAAGGACAAGGATGAAACAATCCTGTCTACACCAACAAAATCTGGGACAGATAAGAATTATGTCTCTGATGATGCTTCTCAATCTTGCAACCTTACAGTTAGGATAGGAAAAGAAAAAGGAAGGCGGCGCAGGAAGAGCAAGGCTGTTAATGCAGGTTTAACTGGACTCTTCGAAGTTTCAAGCAGTCAAAGTGGAAATTCTACACCTTCATCTCCCTTGCCCCCTGCAACATTTCTGGCTTCTAACGCTACATTGTTAGCATCTCCTGACATGGACCCGATTAAGGTCAGTAGTCCACATAGTCAAGTGATTAGTCAGCAGTGCAAGAAGGTTCAATTTTCGGAATCTGCTTCCAGGGAATTTGTATCCAATTCCAATATCTCTTGCAAGTACTGCAATAAAAGTTGCTTTTCTTCGACTGTAGATCAAGCATTGGCTCTAGGGAGAAGTTCAAGTAAACATGTCCAGCTACCTTCTGCAACTTATCCTAGTGCTGGTAGTACAGCTTCAAATAAGCTTCCTTCTTCTCTGGGTACTTGCTCTACAATTGCTCCTTATTCTCGAGCGCCTGGGCCTAAAGTTTACAATCAGAGGGCTGATAATTTGGAAAGGAAGGCAGGGGACAAGTATACGTACGATATCTGGGGTCACCATCTTTCTGGCCTCCATTTAATGGATAGTTCAAGAGACGTTTCAACCATGAAAACTATAACTGAAAACAATTCCAACAGCTTCTTTGTAAGCAGTCCACAAGCCCTTGTAACAAAGTCTCAACCAGAATATGCCAATTACTTTCAACCAGAGGGTTAATGGTAGTCTACATAAATAATCATCCGGTGTTCTGTGGACTGTGGTTCTATTCATCACTTACTCTTTTAAGTTGAAACCACGGTTAAACTGGTAAAAGAATTGGAAGAACATGATAACTCCTAAAAGCAGGCATATGAGAGCACTAGTTCGTAGCCCATAGATTCTGTGCCTGTTCTTTTCAACTGGAAACACAGCTGTAGCAGGGGAAAACCAAGCAGCATGAGGTCCATTTGTAAGAAGCTCAATTGCTGTTATAGCAGTTAATGCAAATTGGAGTTAAAATTTTCGAAATGATTGAGGTCTGGTTTCTATCGTAAGTTCAAAAATCCCATAATCTACTCAACGGAAAAGGTTTTCCAGATCCGTTAGACGATAAATTTGTCAAGTAGAGAATTAGAAACTAGCTCAATAAAACTGTGACAACTATGTTATGCTGAAGTATCTGCATTACTTGTTCGTTATCTAGCTAAAGCTCATAAGACCATCTAGTTTAGTTTTCCTTGGTTAAATAGAAAGGTACAAGCTATAACGTAAAGATATTAGGCTCCTGCCTTGTATTCCAATGTGAAATACTGGCTAGAGCTGTTAAAAAGTGGTAGATATTGGGCAAACCTGTTTCACAACTTGAATTGTTTGTATTTTGTTGTTTACATATTTTCATCTTGTTTTTAAAAACCTACTAAATTCACCATACTTTCCTGGATACGGGCTTGAATTTCCACAGGAATCATAACTGAACTCATGTCAATGTCGACGTTATACACGCAGTCGTGAGATTGGGTGAAGCTGCTTCACTTCTGGCCGTAATATCAGCAGCATCTTCTACCGATTTCTTCATGGATGTACGAGTATGGGACATGGCCAGAGAAAATGCACGAAACGTGAATCTTAGGATAAGTTAGCTGGAATAATTACTCTATGGAAATTAATTAGAGTTTATGCCCAAATTTAAAATTTGAAAATTTTGACAATTTATGATTTAGAAAGCTTGAATATAGGAGGGATTAGTGTTTTCTTTTAAAATTACAAAGATTAAAAATCGTCTCTTACCTTAATCCTTCAATAATTTCGAGATTTCTTAGCTTCATAGGAAGCTCTCATGCTCTTCCATCTTGTTCCTCTGGAATCATCTTAAAACTCTCTAAATCCAAAAGATTATGCCAGGTAGAATAGAAGAGTCGAATGATTGGTTTTTGGCATGTGACAAATACTATGTTTTAACAGCATAGTCAGCTGTATGGAGTTCGTGTAGATTACATGAGCA
Source organism: Erythroxylum areolatum (assembly GCA_024520975.1). Classification (NCBI taxonomy): domain Eukaryota; kingdom Viridiplantae; phylum Streptophyta; class Magnoliopsida; order Malpighiales; family Erythroxylaceae; genus Erythroxylum; species Erythroxylum areolatum. The sequence continues at coordinate 57,334,127 of JANIJH010000223.1, read as the reverse complement.
TTAAGATTGCTCATCAAAACCTGTTTGCGAGTTGATTTCTCTTAAAAGAGGTGCTTGGTTAAAGGGTACGAGAATAAATCAATAGGAAAAGAATAAATAGTAATGATTAGTTATTTATTATGATTGATTGAATGATACCTAAATTTTAGGTAATAGTTCATACTTTTCATGTGTGGGAGGAATGATTTTGATTCTTATCAATACTAATATTTTCAATTTGTTAATTAAATATAATTAATTAAAATATAATTAAAATGCAATTAATTAAAATATAAAATATAATTAATTAAATTAAATTAAATTAAAGTCTAACTAATTAATTAATTAAAATCTAATTAAATAATTAAAACCTAATTAATTAAAATCTAATTAAGATGTAATATAATTAATTAATTAATTAGTCAATTACAATGTAATTAATTAAAATATTATTTATTAATTACTTAAAATATAACATCATTTGTATTATCAGATAAATGTAAATTGTATTAAACTATGTTACTTGATTTTACTATAATAATAGAATGATAGATATTATGGTTGTGTCAATGAATTGCACAATATTTTAGATGATTAAACTATATTTTGAAGATATTATATAACTAATGATATGCTAATGCATAGTATTTTTTTCAAGAGATATTAGAAAGAAAAAACTGCAATATATTTTATTTTAAGAATTATGTCATTATAATTAGGGTGCATAAATTAAAAATAATTAATTAAAATATATTTAAATTTCGATATAAAATAAAATTTTATCAAATTTTTACTTATCAACATTTTTAACAAACCAACCATTAATAATAATAATAATAATCATTCTTTTATCTTAACCAATAATTATAATTATAATAATTATATTTATTTTTATCTTTTACTGTATTCATTCTCGTTAGGTTCCGTGCACTATATCCAGCTGGTGGTCAATTCTTTATTACTTTATAGATTAAGATCGCTGAAAATGTTCTGATAGTTCTAATATTCCCAAATCCCAAGAACCCGAGTGCACTGCAATGCTTGTACCAAGGTATGATTTGCCTATCGACTCAATTGACCATGCATCCGATCGAAAGAAATTTTTAGAATTATGAGAAACTTGGAACTTGCCCGTTGTTTTCTGCAACAGACGATGCAATCTCGGGTACAGATCCTCTTTATCTTTAGCCTGTACCTATTCTATCCCTTTTAATCTCAACCATCCAATACAATACATTAGATGGTTAAAATTCAAAAAAAGACAAAAAATATTGGATAAAAGGAGACAGAGGATCTGCCCCTGCAATCTCAAGCTCATTACTGGAAGTTAATATAAAAGCTGATAGGACTTTTCATAGCTATAAGACAGAGCTATAACTCTATATGTAAAATAATGACGTTGGCGGGAGAGAAGAGTGGCCGCTTTAGATGTTTTCAACGAGGCAGCAAATGGGCACAGATCAGAACAACGAGATTGCATTTAATGAATCAACCAACTCAGGGACCAAAACTTTGTCTTGCATGAGCTGGCAAGAATCTGATCTTCCAATCATTATATTGGGTTGGCTCTAGTCATATTGTTCCTTACTAAATATTAATTCGCAATTTAAATGTTTTTTTCTATTTCAATTATGCAATCTCTGAATTTTCTAACTGAGACCTTAAACTTTACTAATTACTCTTATTAGAATTTTTATAGCATTGAAGATGAATATATAGATAGATATATTCAGCTTGAATTTCGTTGATGTTAAGTTTTTGTTGGACATCAACTTTTTAACGCAATACATCTCTCTTCCCTTTCTAAATTGTTGGGAATATATAGCTTTTCTGATTGCACTACTTCTCTGCGCAGTTATGGGTATTGGACATGGCTTTCAAGGTCATTCTGTCAGTCATTTCTCTTTCTTTTCCCCTTATCTTGGTTGGAGTTTGACAGAAGATATGTGTGGAAGATTGACCCAGTTTTAACTCTGTCACTTTGGGCCACAACTATACAGCAAATGAAGATTGTGATTGGTCTACTAGGGTTCCGTTCCCGATAATTTGTCACATCCTAACTAGGTATATATGATAAAGATGGAGATGGCCACTTTATTGTGCAGGTTGATCCTGAAGTTTTATAAGCCCCAAACAAAATAAAAAGAAGAGCCTCAATAAATAGATGATATATAAATATGTAAATTTTAAAATCATATTTTTATTGCTAAAATTTAATATTGATACATATCTGACAAAAGTTATAAGTGAACATATTCAACAAAATACTAAATGATCGTAACAACAGGTAATAGTATCTTGCAAATTTATTAATAATAAAAATTACTAAAAATAGTAGCAGCAACAACAAAATAACATTAGTAGCAACCAAACATCAATATCAGAATGCAAAACACCGAGAGAATTGCACTAATAAATACACTAATAATTATGAAAAATAATTTTTCTGTACATTTCTAAATATAAAATCGTTAAAATAGCATCAAAATTAATATTGTCTATCATATCTTTCTTGATGTATAAAATGGTTAAATCGTTTAACCTTTCTTATGACATTCATGACCTCAAGTAGGTTGTTAATAATTTTAACTTTGAAAAACTCTCCTACCTGATGCTATAACGATAGGTACAATCAGTAGAATTCCATAAGCAATTGAAATATTTAGATAACAATTTGAAACTTTTAACAAATTCAACAATTTCAAATGATGACATTAATTCATTTGAAAAGTCATTTGCAACACTTTTAATTTAGAAAAAGATCATATCAATCAACATCCAACACATTACCATGAGAAAAAGTACTAGTGTAACATTCTCTTAGTTTATTATCATGCAATAACTTCAACTTCTTTGAATCAAATAAGAATCCAAAAGTACTTTCAAATGTCGTTAATTGTTTTAGTCTATTCTTAAACGAAACAATTGTTACACCCGCAAAAATTAGAAAGTAACTAACTTTAAAGAAATCCTCAACTGATTGTATTTCTCTATTATTATCATTTTAATCAAATTGTCTTTTCCTAATAGTACAATGTCTAGTTAGAAATGTAGGCTCTATATTCGTCTTATGTGCAAGACTTTTGATAATATTCATACTAGAAGTAATGTTTTTATATTTCTAAAAAAATATCATCATACATTCTAATTGCTCTACGGTAGTGTCGATGCATACAAATTTAAAGTGCAACTTTTAACTCATATTAATAGTGAATAAAATATCATACCAAATGAAAGCTCAAAACTCTTAAGTCTACTAACCAAACTTTCCTTTTCATTCTTTGACTTGACATCTTCACAATATCTAGATGAAAACAAAGAGTGAAAAACAATATCCTATATAAAGAGAAAAATTTTAATATCCTATATAAAAAAGAAAAACAAAAAATAATTTATTATGATATCTGCGAAATGAAAGAAAGATAAATTATCAAGATAAATTTTGATTAGAATTGACGTATAATTTATGTTAAAAAGATACTAACAAGAATTAC
>JANIJH010000223.1:57288234-57298381 GCA_024520975.1 Erythroxylum areolatum | reverse complement strand
TGTTGAAAATCATCTGCAAACAATTATAAGATAATTTCATTAATTTCGGATAATAATTTCAACACATTAAAGATAATTAAGTATCAAATAAGTGCAAATTGATGCCTTAACAAATTCCCCCACACCAAGCCTTTGCTCGCCCTCGAGCAAACATGTCAAATCACTACACTCAGTCAATTCATCCTTCACAAGATCAAGTGCATACAATCCATTAACTTGGGCCAAGGAAACTTAAGTTGCAACACATATCATAATTGCTTTCACCAATGCAAATAAATGCAGTCAAAATAAGACATCTTTGTTCAAAAACAAACATGAAATCAAAATGAATTCTTCTCACGGATTTTGCTCTTACACTCAAGTGTTTGAGGACAAAGTGTTTCTCTCAAATCTCTCTCTAACATGTTGCACTACCATAGCCTTGCAATGTCACCAGTTATCATTCATTCAGATCACATAAGCTAATAGATCATAAGGACTTTATTCAAGGTTGTAATAGGGCTAGGTTCACGGGTGAGGTAAAAATGGCAAAAGGTTAATCACAAGCATTCACAAAGCATCAAGTAAAAGGGACACGCAAATTAAAATTCTGAGATAAACATGAAGGAAAAGAACTACAACTACTCATTACTAACTAGTACCATTATTCTTTTTTTTTTCCTTCTTTTTCTTCTTTTTTTCCTTTTTCCTTTCTCCCTTTTCTTTTCTTTTCTTCTTTCTTTTTTTTATATCTTTTTTTCTTCAAATACGCTAAAAACAAGGGAAAACAATAAAAATTAGAGAAAATAACAACACATGAGTAGAAGTACCTATAAAAATATCTCAGAACACAATATAACACAAAAGTCCCAAATTACTCAATGCTTCATTCAACTTGTGAAGGGGAAAGGCTAATGGGGTTTTTGGTTTTAATGTGAGGTGATTAATTGAAAAACAAGGTTAAAGGCTCAAACGTGTTTGCAAAAGGAAAATAACTAGGTGGGTCAATTTTAAGCTAAGGGTGTAAAAACAAAGAAAGACTTAATCACTTCTATATCTCATGTGATCAAATAAATTCAAACCGGTTCTATGCAAGCTCTGGAGGCAACATGAATAGAGGAGCATCACACAATTCAAAGAAATAGCATGACATAAAAGTGATGTCATTTAGGCTCAAACTTTGCTCACAAGTTTAATTCAAGAATTCACCTTAATTTCATAATTTACCTCATCACTCACATGTCAAAATTTTGACTAAGTCTATGAGATCAGTTATTTCAATCAATCAACATGATTCACCTTAAAACTCACTTAACCCAATTTAATTTCATGCATAAACCCAATCTCATCCAAGCTACTATGACAAAGCTTCATGGCTTAACATGCATAACTAACATGCAAAAACTAATAAATCTCACACAAAAATCGAAAATATTTACACACTAAAATTCCAATTCTTTCCCCCACACCTAGACCAACATTATCCTCAATGTTAAAGAAGCATAAAAATAAAGGAAAAAGTTAAAGAAAGCTTCTCTATTATGGAAGTGCCGAAATTAAGGTGTTGGCGGATGTGGTGGAGAAATAAGAGTTGGCGCTGGGATGGAGAAAAATTAGCAGCAAATTGTATAGGTGTGGGTAGCCTACGTGAGTCATTTTTCTTCCTGGGCGTTGTTCCAATTCCGTAAAGACCACCTGCAATTTCACAAAATCAGAACACAAATACAAAAACAAAAGTGAGGGGTGATGGGTGTGTAGGTAATGAAAGATGAGAGTTGCATGAATTCTGAGTGAAAAAATGAAATTGATTGACTAAGGTCAGTTTGTGTAGAGTATCGACTATTGGAGAGTGAGGAGGAGAGAAGAAATTTGGGATAAAATAAAGAGGGGAAAAATAGAGAGGGAAGAAGAGAGTGGTGATAAGCCACAAATTTTCGTTTTTTTTTTAAAAAGATGAGAAATAAAAATGACAGAAATTAAAATGTGAATTTAAATTCCTAATTGAACTGAATTAAACCTAAAAATGAAAATAAAAGAAATTTGCTAAAAAAACATAAAAGAAAGGATATGAATGGGGTGCCTCCCATTAAGCGCTTATCAAAGGTCATAAGCTTGACCTTTGGCATATGTACATCATCCATTATCGAATGGCTACTTGAGTCCAACAGGAAGCATGCTCAAACTCTATGATAAACCTGGAACAACTTCCTTAGAATGCGGTTCCTTCTCAGCACGATGCTCCATGACTTCTGATGAGTGGAACTTCATCACTTCACCGTCATACTCTAATGTCCACTCGTCTTTTCGAGCATCGCCCTTCTCACACCAGGATGGTTTCTGTAAAAGTAACGCCAATGGTTGTGGAGACTCAACATCCTGCTTGCTACCTTCGGTCTTCAACTCACTTACCCACAGCTCTCCTAAAAACTACACTTCTTGCGGCTCTTTCTGTTTTTCTTCTTCTTGTACCTATAAACAACTAGGAAAAGGAAACAAAATTTGGTTAGCGATAACATGAACTGCATCGTTTACCTTAGGAGGTTGTACATCCTCTATCTTTTCTCAAACTGTAATCTCTTCCTCTTCTAACTCTGCTTGTTCTTCCTTCTTTGCCTTGAAAATCGACTTGGAAAAGGGGGAGGAATCACCATATTTTGCAGCTTGTTTTGCGTCAATTCTGATTGTGAAGGTTCCTGCAATTCCTTACCACTCCACAATATGATAGCCTTTGCACTTTGTCTAGGATCGATTTCCGGTTGTGCTGGAAAATTTTCAAAACTTTGTGCCTCCATTCGATTAACGGCAGTTGCAATTTGACTTAGCTGGTTTTCCAAATTTCTTAATTGATTTTCCAAATTTCGAATACTTGCTTCAGTATTCCGCTAAAACATCAAAGTGTTAGTGGCCAAAGTTTGCAATATATCTTCCAAAGAAGACTTACCTTCTGCATTTGATGTCATATTCGGATGTTATCGAGGCACGTATGGTTGTCTAAACTGCTAGAATTGAAGAGTGCTCGTCTCCAAACTCATTATGATCTCTCCTCTAAAGACATCTCATTAGCTTGTGGTGGAGACGGTGGAGGTGGAGGTAGAGGTGGAGGCTCGAAATAGGACTGCTATTCATAATAGCTCAGTGGAGAAGTGAATCTGTACTTTGTATCCTGCAAAAAGGAACATGTATAAATAGAATAACCCAAAAATGAGCAAACTTCACATACCTTAGCTTGTTGGTCATCCCTCGATACTTGCGTGGCTAAGGGTATGAAATCCGCCACTTGATGGTCAAACCTGGAAGTTGCAACAGACGAAAACTCATTATCATAATAAGAATAATATAAATAATCAGAATTAAAAGAATACTGATAGTGAGCCATGTCGCTAAAAGATCAAAAAATCAAAAAGAGCTGTGAAACTGAAACAAACAAAAGACAAGGTAACCAAGCGCATCGAAACTAAAAACACAAACAAAAACAAAAACATCACTAACAAAAACCGTTAAGAAATTCCTAGACAACGACGTCAAAATTTGATATTGATGTCGGCTGTAGCCAAATTCAAAATAAATAACTTTTGTTAATACAATTTAATGTAGTAGTGTTAAGTGGATATCGTTCCTACGAGGAATTTTTTAACGGTAAAGGTTGGCACTGTTTAAAACTAAAAGAAAGTAATGAAAAGGGGGGTTTGGTTGCAATTCACGAAATTTAAGGAAAAATATAAGAAAAATCTCAAATCAACAGAAATAATTGAATCTAAAAAATTAATGAGAAAAATACCTTGGTTTCGGGTCACCGATGTTATTACGCTAATATGGATCCTCGACATAAAATTGCAATCATTAACAAACCTTCATTGAGAATATTTTCTCTTAAGAGTAATGACTAGAAACATATATCCTAGCATTCTTATTAAACAATAACCTAGATACGATCGTAGGTTTAATTGAATAATAACTTTATGAATCAAGAACCAATGAGCAAGCGAAATACATGTACGACATGCAATCATTCAAGTGAATATCTCTTTAGAATTTTCGACTCTAACGTAGAGAAGACAATCCTAATTGCTACTAGTGATTAACAAAACTGAACGTCATATTTCGTTAATCTAATAGTTAAACACATTAATCCCTAATTGTGCACTTAGTAACCAACGAATTCAATTAGAAAGAGTAGATCGGAAGATATTCAATGATTATTAACAACGTAAACTTTATTCAAAACATCTCACACATACTAGCAGATATCACGGATCCCTTAATTTTGGATAATAATTTCATCACATTAAAGATAATTAAGTATCAAATAAGTGCAAATTGATGCCTTAACAAGTAGTAACTAACTGTGAATCTAGACAATATCTTGTTTTTCCTTTACTACGTCTTTGTGTTTATAGTTGACTCTTTCTAATTCAAAAGTGCTTTGGTAACATGGGTTCCTGTTGGAAATTTAATGGAGAGTGTCTAGATTTTCAAATTTTGACCCCTTTGAAACATCATTTGTAACAACTTGTAACATTTCGGTCTTATGTGCTCGGTTACTCCGCAAAAGTGACATATAAGTATGAATCTCTGTTTTCCTTTGATATTTCTCCTTGGACAGATCTGGTTGCACCAATTTTCTCATCGTTCGAATTGAAGCATTAACATCTATAACCAATGCCTTGAAGATCTCCTTTAGTCTTACCAATTTCCATCAACTTTTCTAACTTTTCAGTGCCTCCATTTAACATTCTTACTTCCTTTTCCATGCTGACCAGCTTTAACTTTGTTTCATTAAGCTCATCTATTGTAGATAACAATTTCTTCTTAAGGTCTTGAATGGTGTTCTTCAGGATAGAGTTTTCTTCCTTCAACTTCTCATTTTTCTTACATTTTTGGACCCATTTAGTATACATTAACTCATTGGCTTCATAAATGCCTTCCTTTTTATCATCTAAAGTACTATCGTCACTGTTATAATTTAAGATTGAGCTTTAAGCTAATTTGTCTATGTTTTTTCTAAAATTTTATGATTTACTCACATTTTCGTTGTTGATTACTCCCTTCTTGGTTGTTGTAAAGCAAGTAACTGGACTTTTATTGTATAAAACAACTAACGTAGCACTATTTACAACTTTTTCACTACCATACTCACTTCAGGATTCATTCTCACTCCAAGTGCTTGTATAGGACTTTCCTTTTCTCTTCTTCAAGGTGTTAGAACATTCTGCTTGCATATGTCCGAAGCCTTGACACTTATGTCATTGAATTTTCTTTACTTTTCTTTCACCCTTTTGAGTTTTCCCTTGTTGTTTGAAATTGCTATTTGATGAGTTCCCTTCTCTTATAGCCATAATTGCGAAACAAGGATTTGCACCGACTTGATGTACCAAGTTCTGATTCAGTGACCTACTCTAATACCAATTGAAAATTTTTTCGAAGGGGTGTAGTAGTTTTGCAAAAACTTCGATTTGACTACAGTTACTTGTAAGGTTCTGCCACAGTTACTTGTAACTATATCTGTCAGTTATTAGATATAAAGTAATTGTATCATCAACTGTAAATTTTTCAACACAAACGAAAACAAAAAAATAAATATGAAATTAAACAAATCAACATCGAAATTTGGTAATGCAGTTCAGCATACCTTGACTATGTCTACGGGGCCTTTACCCAGCTTAATTCTTTCACTTAACGACAATAGTTTTATACAAGGCTTTACTGAGTCGACACTTCTCAACCTTTGACACTATCTCTCGTCCTCACAACTCGTTAAAGAATTTCACACCCAATAGCACCACCGCCTCTTACTAACCTCAATAGAGGATTTTCTCACACAATGTTTAATGAAAACAATATAAAATAAACAACTCAAGTAATTAAACAAAATTTAACATAAACGAAAACACTTGAGATAAAAAGAGGAACAACTTCCTAATAGGTTCAGCTCTATTGAAGGAGGTTTGAAAGTTATCACCACATACTATGGGTTGATTCATACAAATAGCAGTATTAACTCACAGCTGCAACAGGAAGACACCAAGTATGACAGCCTACGCAAATAAGCCTTGACACAAAATGTAGCAGACCTCACACCACGATTAACCTTGGCAGAAATCACACATAATATGCAGAGCAACCCAGCCGTGAGCCATACAACGAAAATCAACACCTAGTCATTACCACTCTAAAATGTCGCACCTGCAAAGAAAACAATTAACAATCGTTGCAACCTAAGATAAATTATATCAATATAGAGATCCCCACGTTAGTGTTTTTATGCACTGTGTTTCAGTCACCATAGACAAAGGACAACCAAAATGCATATAGCAGTGAAACACAACAACCACACAATCCAACCTTGATAGCAAAGAGATAATCAAGAGAAAGGCAAGTCTAATCTCAGCATGAGAAGAAAGAATTTTGATAGTAGATGCGCTCGCCTCCACCCACACGCAAAGGTCTTCAAGATACTTCCTAGGAGAATTAAGGACTAGCTTCAGATACTGATAATAAAAAATCTCCGTAAATTAGAGGACCTCTAGCAATGATATCAAGAGATCCTAAAGTGATGTGTAAGCTGTCAAACCTAGATGTTATTTAGTACAAAATTTCACCACGTTAAAGTTTCTGCTCAAAAGTATGTTGCATGGTCATAAGTCTAATAAGAAGGGCTTCTAAGAGCCCAGCAAGACAGCTCCTAATTTCAACTCTCTTCTTTGTTTGGGCGTTGGATTAACAATTAACAATCATCATTCAAAGCCCCTAACAACACTGCTAAATATAATCCACACATTGAATAAATAGATGCTAGTGCATCCTATTTTGGTAATATAACCAATACTAGAAGCAGAAAGTTTTTGGCTGTAAAAGAACCCAAATCCATAGATAACCATTATCCTAAAATAAGATATACATTAACTCCTATCTTGATTAGGATTTTAATTTCAATCACCTTATTTTGAAAGAGTTTCACATAAATCCAACTAAGTCCAATTATCAAATATTGTCTAAAATTAAATAATAAGATATAATAACCTATATCTTAACAGTACCAAACAAGGTGTCTGAGGATATAGTTACGTGCTTGTCCCACATTTTTATAAGAATTAACAAATTAAAGGACAAAGGAGGAAATTCAGCGACTTCACCAACCAAATTTTGCAATCCTTACAATATCTCTTCATGAATCTAGAGTAAAGACATTGGTCCTTATAAAAATCTTTTTGCAAGTGAATATGACTCAATTGATCTCAACCATATAACAAATTCCTTGTTTATGATTCACAGACTAAAGTAAGAAATTGATTTTATTTATTTGTTCTCGTTTCTCTGTATGCCAAAAGCAATGACATTTGTAATAATGTTGAACCAGTATTATTTTCAGGTCCCTATTAGGGAAACTTGAGTCTGTAAGCTTGAAAGGTCTTACCTATCAGCAAAAGCTTGGTTTTTGGATAAACATTTACAACTCATGCATAATGAATGTAATGTTCCTTTCTCTATTGAATATATTTGAGATCAAAAGTTATAAACCTTTGACTAAGGATTCGATTATGGTTTTGTAGAAATACATCCATAGTTAAAACCTTTTCCTTAATCCTACTTATAAAAAAAAAATATAGAGCTAGACTATTAACTTTTCAGGCTATTTTGGAGCATGACGTACCTGAAACTCCTAAAATGGTTGTAGCATTAATGCAAAAGGTAATAAATGCCTTTCTTCTGTTAGTTGTTTATCAACAAAGAAGAAAATTATTAATCAGTAGTTTTTACTAATGTTTGTTATTTGTTGAATGCTTTCATAACTAGGAACCTCAAAAACTGGAATGAAAATCACTTTTAAGTAGCAATCAAAACTTTCAATTGCCAGGAAATATAATTTTCTTGGGAATTTTTATTGCAAGTTCTTAGAAATTTTGTGGACTTCTTGACCCATCAAATTGGAGTTCATATGTATTAGATAATATTTGTTAGTTAAGATAATTGATTTGATTAAGATTAGATTTTATTCATTGTATCTTTATCACTTGTATGTATATATATGACTTGTAACTTGTATGATAATTATCACCATTACTCAATACTTAAACAGACAAAGGCTCTTCTCTTTTATCTAAGTTGGTATTAGAGCCCTGCAATGGCTAATCCAGTTTTTATTTCTTCTTCGTCAATTTCAACTTCTCCTTCCACCTATTCAGCCTCTCTTCCTATTCTTTCTCCTATTGTTTCTTCTGGTTCTCCATGCACAAATCCTCTTCATATTAGCCTAACCTTCTCAATGAAACTCACCTTTAAAAACTATAACTCTTGGAAGCTTCAATTTTCTCCTTTGTTAAATTTCTACAACCTACATGGAACCAGCACCACCTAAAGAATTATTCATTCCTCTACAAACCATATGGAACCAAATTCATCTTATTTAGCTTGGTTTTCTAAAGATTAAATCTTGTTTTCTTGGCTATTATCTTCCATCACTAAGGAAGTTTGTCCACATCTGATTAAACTTACAACTTTTGCAAAAATTTGGAATGTTTTAGCTACTGCATATGGAGTTGTGAGCCATGCTCAACAAACTCAATTGTTTATTAAACTTCAAAACCTTTCCAAGGATGAAAATTCTGTCTCTGAATATTTATATCAAGCTAAATCTATTGCTAATTCTTTGAGTCTTATAGGTCAATTTATTTCTCCAGCTGAATTTAATGCTATTGTCTTTCGAAAACTCGGAGTTGACTATAATGGGATTATTGGCGGATTACAATAAAGATCAACACCGATTTCCTTCAATGAATTACATGGCCAGTTAGTTACCCTTGAATTATTACTTAAAGCTCAACAAGTCTCTTTACCAACAGTGAATATGGTTCAACATTCCCATTCTTCTCATTTGCTTGTTAGAGACCGTGGGAACAGAGGCAGATAGGGTTTTATTTCTTCATCATCTTCCGGAAGCAATTCTTCACAACTAGCTTGTCAATTTTTTTGTTATAATAATCATATAGCTATTGATTGTAGACGTTGTTTTGACAATAATTTTGTGCCATGAACTCAGGCATAAAGACATCAACATAATAGACACATGCTACCTTAAGCAAATTTATCTGTGACTGCTCCTACCTCTTCACAGGATAACCAATCCTTTACTTGGTACCCTGATACTGGTGCAAAACATTATGTCACCTCTAATTTAGTGTCTCTTCATATTATTGATGAATACAAGGGTAAGGATATGGTACTTGTTGGAGACGGTGCAAGGTTACCAATTTCTCACGTTGGCTCAAGTTCCATCGTATCTTCTTCTAGACCGTTATTTTTACATTAAATTTTACATGTTCCTAACATAACCAAACCTTTGCTCTATGTTCAAAAATTTTGTTGTGATAACAACTATTTCTTTGAATTTCACTCTGATTGTTGTTTTGTGAAGGATTAGATTACCAAGAGAATTCTGTTGCGAAACAAGTGAACTGGGGCTTCATAAATTATACAGTACTCTTCATCAATAGCAAAATTTGGATGCTCTAGCTTATTTAGTCACGTTGGAAAGTTGGCATGCTTGCCTTGGTCTGCCAAATTTTTAGACAATTTGCAATTTAGCCCGTCAATTTCAATTACCATGTTCTTCTTCAAAGTTGCCCTCTGCCCAATGTCCTTTTTGCTATTTAGGCAAATTATATAGGAACTCTTTACCTCTTACTCATCATCGTAGTGCTAGACCTTTAGATTTAATTCACTCAGATGTTTGGGGTCCTACTCCCATTTGTTCTTCCTCTGATCATAAATATTTTGTTATCTTTATTGATGATTGATCTTTATTTACATGGTTCTTTCCATTGAAAAATAAAAGTGATGTTTTTCAAATATTTTGCTAGTTTAAAACTTTAGTTGAAAAACAATTCAATTCCACCATTAAGCAATTCCAATCCGACTAGGGTGGTGAATTTCGGTCATTACACAAATATTTTCAAACTGTAGGGATTCATCATAGAATTATGTGTAACATCCCATCACCGATGGGAAGGGCAAAATGGTAAATTTGGAATGGGTTATGAATGTGTGAACGTATCTCGGCTTGGTCATGCCTAGTATGGCCTCCATAAATGCATAAATTGTAATTTTTGTAAATGCACATGATTGTACATGCATTCATGACATTTCCCGGCATATGTGTTTATTGTGAAAA